>CM023482.1:28046966-28187367 GCA_013339685.2 Hyalomma asiaticum
AACGCCACTCGTAAGCTGCGCTCAGCACGTGCAGAGTTCTGGGCTGAATGGCGCGCCACATTTAAGCTCAGTGCTGAGAAAGCTGCGAATGAAGCTCTGCACTCCGCCAATATACAGTGCATTCGAGCTACGTTAGCACAAGCGTTGGCTACTGTAAATACGGGTGGGCTGCGCATTCAAAGCAATGTTCGGTGAATAATGTCAGTGTGGGCGGCCACAAACGTTTCACGGCGAAGCAGCAGTCAAGCAGTGGACTGCTCGGCTCCTTCTTCGGTGAAGAGCTTGTGGTAGACGCCCTCTCGTCGCATCAACTCGGCGTGCGATCCTTTCTCGACCACCTTGCCCCGTTGCATGACGAAAATGCGGTCGACGTCCTTGATGACGGACAGCTTGGACGTCACGATGACGCACGTGCGTCCCTTGCTCGCTTCCGCGATGGCGTCGTGCACCACCTGTTTCATGCCAGCCAAATTAGTGTCCGAAGCTCACTTTGTTGCGCATACGAGTGAATTTGACAATCGCGATTGCACCGTAATACGCTCGTATTAAGGACGAAGTGCAGGCAAGCGATAGTTCTGAAAATTATCAATGCAAAAGCAGCGACATTTCGCAGCCATTAGGCCTCTTGCGGAAGCATGTTTAAAAGTTCGGTTAAAGTAGATTTTAATCCGTTTTGCAGAAATTAACAGGAACTGATCGCACCCGTGGCACAAGGTCGCGGGAGGATTTTGAACGGCGCACGTTACTAAGCCGGAAATTCCCTGCAGTTGTGTCCTTGCTTATTCTTAGCTTTGTTCCCTCTAGCGCGCAGTTCCACATGCACATTATGACAATTTGAACATTTCCGTGTTTACATGCTAAGAATGACGTGTATGTCAGATAAACAGCGCATAAAAGACACATCCTTGGTGCATCTCGTGTACTATTAACAACAGTTACATAACCATGCCGCTCACGTGAGTGGTTCACTTTACCACGGTGCTTTCAAACGCCGATATTCAACGTCTTCAAAACCGCCACGCCAAGCTGGCAGGAGATAAATGGTATTGTTTTTGGGGGGACATGAGGGTAATTTGGCGTCGTGTAGTTGGTAATGATCCCGCGAATATAAGTACAGGAGTGTTTTAGAATTTCGGCGTGAATGATGTGCGCTCGCCGTTGCCGGAAATCAAACACGCGCCCTCGCACGTGACAGCGCCATGCGGTAACCAGCTTACCTGCTGGTTTTCGACGTCCAATCCTTTCACGGCGTCGTCGATGAGCAGTATGCGAGGGTCTCGCACCAACGCCCGGGCTAGGGCCACTCGCTTGGCCTGGCTCTCGGTGAGCAGGGGCGGCTCACCGGGCGGTGGCAGCACGGTGTCGTACCCCTGAGGCAGCTGCGCGATGAAGTCGTGCGCGTGTGCCCGGCGCGCAGCCAACACGACTTCCTCGCGAGACACGTCGCGGCTGTTGTCACCGTACGCGATGTTGTCGAAGATGTTGTAGCTGCGCAGCAGCGTCTCCGAACTGACGTAGCCCAGCTGCTCGCGCATCCATGACAGCCGCATCATCTTGGTCGAGATGTGGTCGATCAGCTGCACAACACAAAACATAAGTAAAGAACGAAGATCGGAGTATTGCGGTGCTCAAGGTACGTTGGACCTATTGACGGCTGAGGCGTAGGAAACAGGGCAGGCAAATGCAATGACAACAGAATGTTACGTCACTAACAAACCCATCGATACGCACTCTTGTAATAGTAATAGTAACGTGTCGGTACATCGTAAAACTCTTTCACTGCTAAGGTAAAACTGTTCAGTTCAGTAAAACAGTTCAGGTCTTTAATGTGATCTGTTCAGGTCTTTAAGGCACATTGTTCTTGTTTCGCCCATAGAGATACCGATTGTTTTAAATGTAGGTTATAATTATTAAAATAACCTGTAGTTTTCTGCATTCTCTGCGCTATACTAATATATTGTTGACAGATTAGCTCATTCTTAGGTCATGCTCAGCTTCGGTAGCAATGCACTTGGTAAATGTCGGCACGAGCTTGACTCGGAGCATTGACAGTATGGCAAGGCTTACGATTTCACCGTCCACGATGTCGTAGAAGCGCTCGACGAGGTAGATGGCCGTAGTGCGTCCGGAGCCGGCGGTACCGACGATAGCGACCCGTTGACCAGGCTCGACGGAGAAGGTGACACGGTCCAGTGCCTTGGCGTCTTGCTCTCCAGCGTAGGAGAAGGTCACTTCGTTCAACGTCAGGAAGCCGCGCACCACGTCCTGCGGGGATTTCACGTTGAAACTTCGTGTTGTCTATTCTACCTTCGTCACAAATGAATAGTTTTTCCAGCGTCACAGATGAGCAGCGGTGGTTAGAGTAGCGCTGTTGAGGAGAGCTCCTGAAGAGCTCCATGCAATTCACTGCGGATGCATAGCATTGAATTCGGGTCTTTGTGAGTACAGCATCCGGTGCAAGTCTCAAGTTAAAGTACCATTATTATTTACCCATGCGTATGCCGTATGTGACTACGGGTTTCACCGTCATAGTATGTTCATTCAAAGGTGCCCTTTACTATCGTGCGAAGGTTTAGAAGCGCCTAGCGACTCGTGGTGTGTTAATTGAGTCGCATGTTGAGGTTCACACACAAACACAAAAAAAACGAATGCTATGTTCATTACAACCCTTCGATAACAAGACATCTAGGAGAAAAAAGCTCTCAAGGAACCAGAATCAAAAACGTCAAATGTTTATCCAGCTGATTACTATATATGTGTCACGATTTACAAGAAATTCAGCTTCGAGGCAGGTTTTGCAGTGGTCGAGAGCATACAGATATTATTTCGGCCATGTCTTTTGGCTTGCAGTTCTCTTTGCCAGTACAGTACCGAAGCGATCCACATGTGTGCGTTGCTCTTGTGTCAACTGAGGGCAAACATAGTGATGCAAGCAGGCTTCCAACAGAACTGACTCAGTTGCGCTCGCTATCTCTGGAACACATACGCGCGTTCATGCTTTTTCAGGCTACTCAAAACGCGTCTCGTTACTACGACGAGATGCGCGAGCTGCATGAAAGCGTAGCTTCTGCTTCACAATAAACTTTACAAAACTTCTGATGCTTATTGTTCGGCAGAAACTATAGTCAACTTTGATTACTTTGTCATCGTCACTAAGAGTACCTTAGAATATCCTACCACATTATTACCAAGGAGTCAGCAATTTTTTCGCAGCTCTGGAAATGCTATCAGATCGCCGGAATGAATTAACGTGTGTATGCCTTCCGCGGTAGTCAGCCACATGAACAGCAGAAGAGTGTAGTATACAAGGACAACTCGGCCATTGAGCGTGAGGCCTGGGAGCATTCCTTTAGGGCGAAGAAACTGTCGACTGACCATGGTGATTCCGCTGGTGTCGCAGAAGTCGACGGACGGTACGCGATGGATGAGCCGGAACAACTTCTGGGCGGCGAGCTTGGCCTTGTGATAGTCGGGCGAGTAGGCCACCGCCTGACCCACTATGGCTGTTCCCAGGATCACGCCCTCCACCACCCTGTCATTGGAATGAATTTGGCTCATTGAGTGGCGCACAATGTCACCGTGTGTGGTCGAGCGTTAACAATAAACGTTCGACCACACATTAACATTATCAAACGCATTACCAAACGACCACCAAACGCATTAAAGCTGGGGAGCTGTATGCAGCGGAATGCATTTGTTAAAACAAGTCACGGTATCTGACATGCGCTCTGTAAAACTATCTCCGAAATGCTGCTACATTAGCTTTAGCCTACGTGCGACATACTTTTGTTGTCTACTTTTAATGTTCCTACTAGAGATTTTATGAAGCACTCCTTCGCGCATTGAAAGCGTGAATATTTTATACACGGTACAAAGAAGTTTACAAGAGTATGTAGCTTCCACCGAAATATAGCGGTGAGAACGGGCAATATGTATCCGACTGTGAGACCGCGCGCCATCTTGCGCACAAGCTTGCCATGAACGCTTGGTAGTCACTGATGGCCTCGGCGCATAAGCAACACCGCAACTGATGGAGAGGACATCACAGCATAAAAAGTCCACTGCTAACTCATCAAGCTCGATAACAGGGAGATGATTCACGTCTGTTCATTTTGGTTTATCATTCAAGTTAGTTTGGTGTGCTGTGGCACTGATAGGCGCGTGGTGCTCCACATTGATATTCCACCAGTGTAGTTTTAAACTCACGCTTCTGCTGCTTTTGATACACACATGGCTCGCAACGATGGGAGTATGTCTGCGTTCTTTTGGGCACTGTAACCGCAGAGAACAATGGGCTTTTCGGCGCGGTAATTACTACGACGCTGTTGAGGACAGAGACCACAAGGCTGCCAACTGCCAGCTAGCGCTTAATGCCCCGTGCTCCGAAAACATACAGTAAAATCAAGAAAAACAACACAACCACGTAATCATATGAAAACATGTTCGTTCTAAAGCTCTTCTGTAAGAAAATTCAATTATTTTTCAGGTGAGTAATGAGACCGTGAGCTTAATTACTGGTGCACTGCTGCAGCTTCCACAATCTCACGCTTGCAACGCTATCGCAAGCATCGCTATCGCTATCGTAAAAATATGCAGCAATTCCACAGCCCCGGCAGGCCACAGGCAAGTTTCCTTCGCTGCCACTTGTTATGTTGTAGCGGCGATACATTGACACCTCGTTTAGGCATCGTACAGCTCGCCCGACGTAACGCTTCGTTGCATGATGGCGAAGTTCGATAGACGACGCCTGTGGAATATGCAACGAACGCCGTATTTTCTTCCCTTTACACGCATTTTCCCGTTTCACAGATATAATGCCATCTAGCGCAAGTTAATCAGCCTTCATGGGCCGATACAATAATCTTCGCGCCTAAATTTTGCCCATCTCGAGATGATGTGGCGTTCCGTGCAGCGATGAAATACTGGCTACCGCCTTTCAGCATTCCCATTTGATGATTTATTTGGTCTAGCCTAAGTATTTGCTTCGTCTTGGGCACAATAACCTTAATAGCAGCAACGATGGGCGCGAAGGACAGCCTGTTGAAGCCGGGCACCGCCCAGTATCCTGAAGCTTTCATGCTCATGACGCTCAGGCAACTATTAAGGGAACTGTGGAGGCACATCTGTGAGATTCCATATGTAGCGCAACAGCGCCAAGGAGCAGTTTTTGTAGACACGGGGTATTAGGCCTGGATGATGCGTGCGGCGAACCGGCCCAGCCCAAAGCATAGATGAGACGCGAGGTGACAACCCACAATCGATGAAGAATAAACCCATGTAATGATGATTATGTACAGATGACGAAGAGTAGCGCATTAAGTGCCCACAATAATAATAATAATAATAATAATATAATAATAATAATATAATAATAATAATAATAATAATAATAATAATAATAATATTTCATGTATTAGGTCTCCAGGTGGGAGGTGACATGTGAGGACATACAAAGACTTCTGTTTTACTCTGCATTTTCAGAGTATCTACAACTAGACGCCAGCTGGAAGTTAGTGCCTGTGAGGTCTGCGCGTCCGTGTCGTCGTTCCACAGCCTGCGCTAGAAAAGACGCAGCTGTAGATTGGCAACTAACCCAGACGAACGCTTTGCTCGGTTACATCGTATATTACCAATTAAACTTATAATTAAACTTCCACGCGTATTTCACTTTTCTTCTATGCTTTCTTCACCGCACTGGCACAGAGCTGCTGAAAATGTGCTTCAGTACACAGTATGCAATTGAGATTCAATTCAGGAACCACCTGCCACCTCTACATATTTTCATTCATTCGTTGTATGTAAGAATTTCTAAAATGCGACCTCACCACGGCTCCATATAACTTTGAGTTTAGTAAGGTGTGTTTCAAGTTCGAACAGCATGGACAGCCTCTAGCGCGGTACCATAAGTACACGAAAGCGTAGCCTTACTTGAGCAGGTTTCCGAACTGGAGGTCGCACTGTCCAACCAGGAGGCTACCGTATAGCAGCGACGTCGCGTACGCCATCGAGGGGATGCACTGCGCCACGCCGAAGGTGAACCCGCGCACGATCGCCTTGCGCTTCATGATCCTGGGGCAACAGAAAGTGCTTGGCTGACCAGGATACAAAGCAAACATATCGGCATGCAGGCGAGTCGTGCTCTGTCTGCTCCCGCTTTGCCGCCACTTTCGTGAGGCTGGTAGCTATTCAAACGCAAACATTGAATTAAGAGAAAAGTAGGTACTCCAGATATTGCTGCAGTTTCGCACCTCAGATAATTGGTTTTCTAACTTCCATAGTGTACTTCACACATACTGTTCTTGGAGCAGCAGTTCATAGAGCTCATAGAGCAGCTCATAGAGTAGAGGAATTTTAGCAACGGCGGAGCAGCCGCGTGAGAGTATCGCTTCAAATAACGACTGTTCGTTGTCAGTGGCTTTTTGAAAGCACAATATATGCAGCAATGCAAGCCATGCTTATGAGAAAGCCTGTTCTTCAAAGTCGATTAGTCAATTTCCCGAAGGAAGCGGGTGCTGTTAACCATGACGCATGTAGCATTCGAAGGTGAACACCGCAACACCACGAAATTTGTCGTGGCCGTCGTGATCACCATCATCAACATCTTCATTCAAGTGCACTGCACGACAAAGGCCTCTCCCAGCGATTTCAAATTTCTTTATCCTGAGCGTGTTGGCTCTACTTTATGCCTGCAAACTTCTCTATTTCAGCAAAAGAAAAGGAAGTGCGCGGAAAAACCAACACCCACATAAACGAGACACAGACACGTGGTCGTTGGTTTTTCCGCGTAGTTCCTTTTCTTCTGTTGAGATGCACCAACTCGTCCAACAAGTTCTTCGAAACTTCTTAATTTCATTGCTTCATCTAACATTCTGCGTGTCTTTGCTGCATTTTCCTTTTTTGTATGTCCTGTTTTCAAGTTAGCAAGGTTCATTTCAACAGATATTAAATTTTCCCGCTTAGCAAAGCACAATCAATGTTTTTTACGACGGAAACTTGAACACGAGTAATGCAGATTCATCTACGAGGGTGCATTGAAATGCATGCAGCTGCTACCAAATCTTGCCAAGTCTCCGAATGATTCTGCATGACTGTGTGAATCGTCGGGTGACAAAAGTAATAGCACTCTTTCAACAGAAAAAGCAATTTGTTTCTGTTAAGGCAACCCAACCTGTCTCGAAAGCATCCGTTGTTAGTTAATTCCGTTTAACGTGGTTTCAAAACTGGATAAAAAAAATTACAGCTTATACACGGAGTGAATGATGATGAGTGGGCGAAGCTCGGGATGTTTATCGTAGATCGTGCCGAGTTCCGGATTAATTTAGTTAAGGCGCATGCTACGAATCCTCACGGTTCAACTATGCACAATGCACAAGTGAAATCTCCCACCGGCACTTCATTGCAAGTCAAGATCCAGTGCCTATATATATATATATATATATATATATAGATATATATATATATATATATATATATATATATTATATATATATATATATATATATATATAATATATATATATATATATATATATATATATATATATATGTTTGCCGGTGAACGCTGCTCCAACGCGAGCAGTCGCTATTTCTCAATCAAGAAACTCGCTAGGAGACGCTGCCTGCGCCAACGTTGTCTCTCGCGTTTGCCGGGGCAGTGTCGAGTTTGCCGGGGAGCGCGTGGCTCCCGGCGCTCGCGGCGAGGGCGCGAGCCGTCTCGTTTTGCTTTTAGAAAACATCTGGCGTCTTTCGTTGGTTTATTTCATCAATCAACGGCGTTTTGAACAAAATTTTTATTGTTTAATCACGCACAGGAGAAATCTCACCAGGCACTACCTTGGAGGTAAACAATGGCTGCTAATGGGAATGAGAGACAGAAGAAGTCGGCTTTTAGCTAACACTTACACTTCTACTTCTACTAACGTTTCCTACTGGAACATGCCAATGGCTGCTAATGGGAATGAGAGACAGAAGAATTCGGCTTTTAGTTAACGCGCACGCTGCGAATTTTTTATTGTTCAACAACGCAAAGGAGAGATGTCCCACCGGCACCACCATGGAGGTCAAGATCTGGTACTAGCGTTAGACTGGTTACACACTACTACGACGGGGACGAACGGGTGCCGCTATAAGGAGCTTCGCCCCTGAAAGGCACTTGAGGAGTGTGTGGAATGCCACGCAGACTACAAGGTAAATCCGGTAGTTGAAGCATGTCGCCCTTCTCTTCTCTCGAGGAACCACGAGCAGGGCACACCGAATACCCTCGAATTCCAACTACCTGTCATCGTGATCAATAAGAACACCGTGTCAAGAGTGCGGCTAGCGTACCTCTGTGGCTCTGCAAGCGACAGCATGTAGTTGGCGCAGAAGACTTCCTCCTGGTGCAGTGACGCCACCGTACGGATGTTGTGAATAGCCTCAGCAGCAACCTGCGTCAGAAGAAATGGCAGCGTTATTTGTAACGCTGACTTCATCAGTTATCTAGGAAACTGTCTTTTTTTTTCGCTGCTGCATTCTTTTAGTTAATGCGTGTGTAGCTGAGTACATTATTTGACGCGCATGTATGAATACCATCCGGTTTTGTCGTAACTATTCAGTGTTCCTCATTTTTGAATTAGCGCAGTTATGGTTTCACTTCATTTCAGCACAGTTTTCAGATACACTTTTCTTTCAAAGCGCACAATGTCCTCTGCCAATGATTTCCTATGCCCTTAGTTCCTTCCGCATGAAAGAGCACACTTTTTAAAAATATTTTCTGAAAATTGTGATTCCGTATTTCCGGGGCAAAATTTTGTGACTAAGGCAACATAGCATCATTATAAGCGCACTGCGCAATTCGCAATAAGTACCGGTGATGGATGCGGTTCCATAAATTTTGTCCCTCTTCATGTTCAAACGCAACTGTTTTAGGGGCGAAGCTCCTTAAGGTTTGGGTCTGTCCGTCCGTTGCGGTAGCGCGTTACTAACTAGGAACGCTCTACTACGAGGGCGCGTGCCTCCCGGCGCGCGAGCTCTCTCACTCTTCCATCTGCTCTGTTGCGAGAGAGAGAGAGAGAGAGCGAAAGGCGCGCGTTGAGTATGGAAACGCTCTTTCTTCGATGAACGCGCTACCAGCTCGAAAAGAAGGAGAACGCGCCCTCACCCGCGAGAGACAAGCTTGACGCAGGCAGCATCTTCTAGCGAGTTTCTTGATTGAAAAATACCGACTGCTCGCCCTGGAGAACGGTTCACCGGCCACCCATATATATATACATAGGCACTGGATCTTGACTTGCAATGAAGTGCCGGTGGGAGATTTCACGTGCGCATAGTTGAACCATAAGGATTCGCAGCGTGCGCGTTAACTAAATTAATCCGAAACTCGGCACGATCTACGATGAACATCCGGAGCTTCGCCCACTCAACATCATTCGCTCCATGGATATGCGGTGAATTTTTTTTATTTTTATTTTTATTTTTTCTTGGGGGGAGGGGGGCTTTGGTATCGGCTCGCGTCGAGGCAACGAAGCAGTTCAGCGTCTCTGATGGCCAATGGTTTTCCCACAACGAAAGGCATAGCACAAGAATCCTAAGCGATGGAGTTTTAGTTGCTCTCCCTGTCTTATTTTTATTTTTCTGCAGACGCCACCTAGGCTTACGCTGGAAAAGCGTCCCGCCTCTCCAGGCGAATAACTAATTTGGTGACCAATGAGAGAATAGGATATTACTCAATAGGTGGTACCGTGTGGGCAGAGGATGTGTACAAACTTATCACTGTTCTGGCAACCTCCAGAACTCCATAAATTAGCCATAACCGATTTAATAACGGATAGTCGGAAGAAACAGCGAAAACGGCATACAGACATTCAGACTATCACAGAAATCAACATCATTAAGACATCGGTATAGCATAACTTAACAACGAGTAATAATATTCGTGGATAGATGCTATGATGCAGACTCGCAAACACTCGCACCGGAGGACGCAGAAACGCTGTCTCGTGGAGTGAAAACTCGTGCACCGAAGCAAAATTTAGATCATATGCGAATTTACCAGCTACAAGTTTCATGTTATGTTAACGTGTGCAGTTTGATTTGGAGTGCTGCACAGAGCACCAGCGAGCAATGCCTCACCAAGAAGGAAAGAACGTGGCTGCACCTCCACCTTCTACTTCTTTGGGTATATTACAAATCTTTGCAGTGTGCTAAGTGGATGTTGTATGTTGTACTACGTAGTACGCATGGACTTAAACACGCAGCACGAGGTACGCAATGAGGGGGAGGGGGGAGAAAAAGTCGATAAATTACGGCACAGTCACGTGTTTCAAAAATGTAGCTACTTGTCATGATCGAGGCGCGAAATACAAACATTTCAGTGTTCACCGTGCGGGGGCGAGAACGAAGAAGTGTGCGCGTTTGGTGCGTGGTGCGTGTTCGTGCTGTGCGGCGTTCAAGCCAGCCGATTCTCGCTGGACGGCCGGTCCAGAGAATCTACGAGCAACTGCCACGGCGTATTGCGACGCCAAGGACCTGCGTTCCTGCTGGGCAACGGGTTCAGGGAGCCAGGCGAGCTGAACAACCGCTGAGGAAGACCTCAAGGGCCTGTGTTCCGTGCTGGGCGTCGGGTCCAGGGAGCCAGACGAGGTGGCGGTGCTCTCGGTTACCGCGGCGACAGCCAGACTGCTGGGGCGGTCATTTCCAGCCACCGGTGCCGTCGAACCCAGTAGCTGGAGATTCGATTTAACTACCGCGGCCTACCGGCTGCCGTGGCTGCAGAAAGAGGCGCTGCGGCGTAAGGGCCGCTGCTGCGGCCAACACTCCCGTGGGTGGTCCCACATCGCCAGCATTTTACCAGCCACTTCGTCGTCGCAGCCGACACCTGCTGGAAGCGTCATCGACGACACGCAGGAAATACGGCGAGACATTCTTTTGTTGTTTCTGGACGTAATAGAGCAGTAGCCGTAGGAGAGCGTAGATACAGTCAGTGCGTGCCTGTACTTAGTATTTTTGTAATATAGTTGTGTGTGCGTGTGTCCTTGAAAGCGGTGCGTTTCTTGGTGAGCGGTCCTGGGCCCAACAACCTGGAGCAATTCCATCACACTACTACAGTCTAAAGTTGTTCATGGCGCCCATTAGCAGTACAGGCATGCTAATAACGTGCCCTACTACAACAAAACATGCTTTTATGGTGTTCATGTTGATGTTCAGTTTTTGTCTCTGCTCTTACAGCAATAAACTTCCAGAATGTAAATAAAGCTTGCTGACTGATTTAAAGGGGGGGGGGGGTCGATTTGTTTTACCTTGGTGGAGTAGTCCAGCGCCTGCTTGGAAGAGATGAGCTTCCCGCGCAGCATGCGGCTCTCTAGGTACGTCGAAAGCAGCACCAGGGGAACGAAGGCGAGCACGATGAAGCCGAGATGCCAGTTCCAGTAGAAGGACATCACCAGGCAAGCGATGAGCGCCGACAACGCCTGGCATATCGACGTCAATTTGCTGCACGTGCCCTGTAATGGGTAGTGTCCAGTAGAGGAAAGGAAGGATTGTATTGATCAAGAGATCATTGAAAACGGCAAAATAAAGGTTATGCCAGTAGTGCCAACATTTCGGCAAGTGGTGCCGTGGTCGATAGGACAAGAAAACTTGTACAATGTTGGCACTAGCGCATTATATGCATTTTATCACTGCCAACGATCTGTTTATCCGCGCGCGAGTATGGGGTGTGTGCTTGAAAGAAAGCTTTAGGCAACTTATAAAAACAAAGCCTTCATTTTTAACAGTCGTATATAGAGGGAGAATTGGCCACATTCACTATCTTGCGTTATGGTTTTCAACTCAAACAACGTTGAATTTCAAGAATGAAGGAGACCTAAATTGATGGAAGGTCATCGACTAGAAAACTCGGCTGCAGCCAACGTTCGGATCTGCGAAATGCTGGCACCGCCGAAATTCATCATGCGAATCACATTTCGCAAATCAATTTTCATTATGGTACGCCCATGCCAATTTCGTCACAGAGTGAAACTCCCTTATCCGGACTCTGAATTTCGATGTACTATATATATTTGTATAGATAAACGCTTCAATTGACTAACGAAATTGTTAAAATATTAAAGAAAGTGCGAGATAATGTGTTTTACAAAAATACTGTTAAATTCGCGTTTCTCCATTTCTACACATTCCTAGATAATTTTATAAAACGTAGCTGTCGTGTTATTTCTCGTGAGTATTACCGGAATAATTTTCCTAAGGTCTGCACCGTAACATTGTTTTTTTTCACTGTAGTGTCCTGCGCCTAAAACATTAATGTGTTGCCTTTTATGCTGTTTTTTTTTTCATAGTACGAAAATCGTTAACGTAAAAGCAGTAAAATGAGAGGAATATTAGTGCATTAAAGGAGTATCATAAGAACATGAACGGAAACGGTACTTACTCCGTGAACTCTGGCCGTATCCGTGGAGAGGCACGCCAGGAGAGCGTCCGGCGTGTTCTCCAACTCTTCATACCACGCCAAGTCCTGTGAGCACATATGGAATGTTTTCCATACCACTTTTGCTTCCAGAACTTTCACCATGCAAACGCCAGACTTCTGCATAAATGTTTGACCTTTCCAAACAACGTATGTATTGTTAAGATAAAAGCTCAGGAGTTTAAGAAAGCAGCCATTACTAACTCCGGCTTAATTATGTGGATAAAAACGTGGCAAAAGACTTAGCCGGTAACATAATACGCATTTTTAGGTACGTAGACGACATCCTCATATTGTCAAATCTCTAGAGCCTGAAACTGTAACATATATTCTTGATGTATTTAGAACTAACGGTTCGGGACTCAACTTCACACATGAAGTTACAAAACACGCTACGCTTCAATTCCTGGATTTAAATCTTACTCTCGGAGTTGGTCACCTGTGCTGGCAATATTTCCCGAAGAGCGAGAAGCCTTTATTGAACTACAGGTCTTGTCATTCTAGACTAGTTAAACGCGGCATTATCACAGGTTGCATGGGAATGGCTGTGAAGAAATCCTGCCTGCACAAGATGAGCACGAGTCTAGAGGCTCAGGTAGAGCGTTGCCGGGAGGCTGGCTATAAGAACTCGGTCCTGGTCTCTTGCACAGGCATAGTTCTTAGGAAGTTGAAACCATCAACACCAGGAGCGGCGCGCGCCCGAGAACAGAGCACGCGTCCAAGCGAAAGAAGCAAGAGAGTAGCGGTAATGCCCTACGTACATTCCCTTTCGCATAGATTTAAGAAAGTTGGGGAAAAGTATGGTGTTCGTGTGCTCTTTCCAGCTCCCAACAAGTTATGTAAGGTTGGGGCAGTAGTCCCAAGAAGGAGAGAAGGAAGGAAAGTATGTAAAGCATGAAAATGCGTCCGTTTCTTGTAGGAAGGGGTCGTCTACCAGATTCCACTGTCCTTCGGCTCTTTCTATATTGGACAGACAGGTCCCTGCATTAATGTTAGGCTGCAGGAGAATCATAATTCATTAGAGAAGACTTCAACTAATCTGGCCAGACAATGTTTTGAATGTGGCTGTACACCATTTTTTGTTGATACTAACACAGTGTTTTCTCACAGTGACACGCGCACAAGGCATGCTGCGGAGGCTTTTCATATCCCAATAAAAGCTATTGTTTGTATAAGCCAGTCTTGCGTTGCGTTATCGTCCGAAGAAATGGCTTTGCTAACCAAAAGTGAGCACCGATATGCAAACAGACGAGCTGCCATGGGGCGATCTGTTTTAGCAATGACACGTGTACTTGTGACTAGGGCATGCGCCTATGATGTATGTATGTCTTTGAAAAGGAGCACGTTTTCACCCAATAAACTAAGTTGTTAGTGAGCGGCGTGTGTGTGTTATTTCTGTCTCCGTCCCGTCTTCTAGCACTGTGTTTTAGCCATTATGTTTAGCATTGCCATGCCGGTTTCGAATGATTGTTGCATGCCTATATCGTTTCCATCTGAAATCCTGCGAAGAGATGCTCAGCGTACCACGTGCAGCCACAACACAACACTTCATACATTAGGAAATGAACAATACAGAGACTGCCTATACGGTCACTTGCTGTCTTCTTCAGTGTAGTCATTCGCAGCGCAAGAATGTTCACTGATGGATCATTTCTCAAATCGATATGCGCATATGCCAGCGTACTTCGGCCTTCTTTATTGCGTTGAGCCAATAGAAAGCCCTTCTGATTGCGTTATCAGGATATGGGTCGTGCATTTCGCTAGAGTTGGAGATGAAAGACCCCGCGCAACTCAACCTGATCTGAGCGCAAGGTGCGACCTTGTCCTGCAGCATTGCTGAGCAATTCGCAAACACTTGCCCTTGAAATGATTCTGCTGTCTCATGTAGGCACCGCAGACGTTGACAGGGCTACCGCGTGCGACGACTAGCATACGCTCCAGCTGTTAAGCTCGTGTTTAGATAGGTTTCTCCTGGTGACCTTAATCCGAATGCGTGAGGCAGCGCCGGAAACTTCAGCCATGCTCTACATATCTCCTAAGCCATTTCCAGCGCAGTGAAAGCTGTAGAAAGTGCAGAGCAGTGGCTCGCCTGTTTATCGTCGGCGTTTTTAATTATTTCACCGAATTTGACCTTATTCTGAGATTATTACCCTAAATGTGCATATTTTACTTTGCTAATGTGGTTTATCTTCACCATTCCTAATTTAGATCTATTAGGCTTATTTTTAATTAGTATTGATCGGCCTGTGAAGGTTCCTCGGGGTATGCAAGGTTTTGTGTTTGTGGGGCGCCGATTCTCCTGCGTTTCGCTTAACTTGATCGCCTGCGATTTCCAATAATTTTCGCGTATTGTCATCTCTTTACGCGAGTTACCCTTGGTGTGTATATTTCATTTTATTACACTAATTTGGTTTATCGTAGTCATTCTTATTCTGCATCCGTTTATTTTATCTCTGAGCGGTGTATATCTTGCGCAGGTGTATTTTAGCATGCATGGCGACCGACGAGCCCGTAAGGTGTTGCGCACTTAAAATAGGACCTCGTGGTGTAAGATCTCAGTAGCCTCGCTACCTGTGCAGGTCTCACTGTACCATCTCTAATAGTGAATGGGCCTTGTTCTTCACTCCTTCTGGTCCAAGAGACTGAAGTGACTCTGCACGATCAGAGACTTCAAAGACTTTCAGTCTGCCGCCGCGCGACAGCGCCTGCTGCATGCCGCGTCCCTTCAATGGTTTAAACAGACCTCGAGAAGGATTGTGACATTGGAATTACATAAGCAGTTACAGTTACTGTGACTGATCTTGTGTGCCTGCACTTATTACCTGTGAATTGTAGAAGGCCCGTGCTGCATCCTTTTGCGTATTGCAGCATGAAAATTTGAGACGCACTACTTTTTTTGCTCGGGACTTCGACGCCGCCGCGGCCAAGGCAAGTGCAAGAACTGCCGGCGCTCGCTTGCGAGTGGTTTCCAGTTGTACGTGCAGCAGTGGCTCCATGTTATTTTCTTTCGGAAATTTCGGTCTTCATGTTCGTGGTGCAATTTTTTCCTGCGATGTCCAGTAATGCACCGCTGTGGAC
This sequence comes from Hyalomma asiaticum, assembly GCA_013339685.2. Classification (NCBI taxonomy): domain Eukaryota; kingdom Metazoa; phylum Arthropoda; class Arachnida; order Ixodida; family Ixodidae; genus Hyalomma; species Hyalomma asiaticum. The sequence goes on from CM023482.1 coordinate 28,062,486, forward strand.
TTGACGGTACGTGTTAAAGGCATCTACGATAAATTAAAGCGATCTTGAATTCGTTGTCGGGGCAGCTCTAATGGACGCATTGCCGACCCAAAGCATGCCCGTGCGCTTGCCTTTTGGCCAGACGTTGCTATATGGTGGTAAGATCAAGCGTTTCGAATTAGGTGCCGACTCTCTCATCGGTGCTTGGTTGTGGCTTCGTCTAGACGCTTACATAGCTGACATATGTAACCAACGGCTCTGTAATTAAAGGCGATACATGTAAGTAACGCGCCAAAACCACGGTAAGCTTAAGACACTTATTATGGAGGAGGGTTCTAGTAATTTTAACTTTTCTATAACGTGCACTGAAGTCACACTGTATGCGACCCTCTATAAATCGTCTTGCGAGGATCGGAATGGCGCGGCTGAAGAAGCTGGGATTGAACCCACGCCTCCCGGGACAAGGAGCCAATGACGCTGTTAGCACTCGGACAGTTCCAGGGTGTGTAACCGCAGTCAGTAATTTTAAGCACGTATGCCTGAGCCTGCCTATATTTCTTTTTCTTTTCTTTTCATTGCCAAATCCACTGCTCGGTGATATTCTCTTTTGCCGAAACACAATAGTATTGTAGCTACTGCTATTGGCACAACCATGAGTCACGCAGGTTGAGTAGCCCTGGTGCGAAAGGGCGGTAGCGTCCCGCAATATCTAGAGCAAGTAATAAACAGTTCAGCTCAACAGATATGATGCATGCCTCCGCAAGGTACACTAGTGGTGTGGTTGGTAGGGCATGCTTACATGCTTAGCCACTCCTTCCCGCTACAACGTCTGTTCTGATAATACAATTATTCGTATTACCTTTCTTTTTTTCCAGATTACAATGTGCACGAAACGAACTTATTAATGTATTTTGTCATGGATTGTTTTCTCACATGTGCTTCCCATGAATAGCAAGGATGATGAAGCCCGCGAAGCTTTGGGAATTCAAGTTATTTTTCTTGCAGAATATGTCATGTTTGTTCTATGAATATCCCTTGATTTTAGCCCCATGAAAACGGCACAGTGCTTCCTTCCATTAGTCTTTAGCGTTTATTTGCGCGGGTGCCGCTGTGTCCTGATGCCTTCTTTTCGTGTATTGCGATTTCTTGCGTTGAACACCGAGGAAGCAAGTCCACAGTTACACAGGAATAGCCTGAGAAGGGAATTGCCTGTCGGAGTACAGCAATATACGTCCATGTAACCGAACGTAGTGCCCTTCTTTGTTTTTATTTTTCCGAGGCCGCTCATTTTTCAACCGGCATATGGGCAGAGAAAAAGAGAATTTCCTTCTGTGTTCTACAGCTCTCCTCTCCACGACCGCAAGTAAGAAGTGTCACGTTGTCCACAATAAATATTTGATTATCGTTTTTATCACATTTTTAGACAGTGCAAGGTGGTCGAGTTTTGCTGGATTACGTAATTACGGACGGTGCTCTTACGGCCGCCACTGTCGTGCAAACCGACCGGAAAAACCTAGAGTCACCAAAATTTTCATCGATTTCCGTTACTCCGCAGTTTAGTAAAGGGAGCAATATTGTGAGCTTGCCTCTTTCTGCGGGCTTGTTTAACGGAAATTGACGCGCTACCGCGCACAGTGTGACTTTTCGCTGAGAAAGATTTCCCGCACAAACAATGTCAGTGGTCAATTACAAGCTTTTATCCTAGATGGCGTAAACGTGCCGTTGGATGCTGCATCTCCTCACCTGCTTCATCATGGCCGAGAATGTCATGCTTCGCAGCCTCCTGGTCAGGTTCTCGCCCACCACGGAAAAGGTGAACGTCTGTGTCGAGCAGAGCAAGTGCGGCAGAACATGTTAGCTGTGCGATTTTATATATGTCAGGCCCACTTTGCACTACGAATCACGAAATAGGAAAATGTTTCGAAGAGAAAAAGCATTTTTGTCAAACAACCAAACGTGGTATTATAAGAGCGTGGAGTATTACAATGTCGTAGTCACAGGAAGAAAGCGCCCTGAAGAAAAGAGCTGACCGCATCAATGAAGCGTTCTCCGAATATCGATAGTGATACTCATATGCACTGACGTTAAAAACTTCACGTTTCTTTTTCGCCTTAATGAAACTTTATAACCTCTGCTGTATGGTGACATTTGCCGTGTCTAAGACACTACGCAAAGCAGAGAAAGCTTTTTAACAGTAGCATACGTCCTTTCTTTATCACTTATCTTTGGCACAAGACAGCACATACATAATCGTGCAAAGTAGTGCAAAACACCAGGACACAGACGAGCAGACAAGTCAAAGCGCTAGTAACGGGTGAAGCTAATTGCAACGAAGGGATACCTAATGTAGGTAAAAGGTCACGGCAACAAAGAAAGCATGATTATAGCAAAGTCAAACCACAGTTGTTTTCGTGCGATTAGTGGACAGACACACCATTTCTTTAACACCAAGGAGCGGCAGCTAACGCTCGTGTCTTTATGAGTTCATATCTCGTAGACCTCGATGATTTCTCTTGTTGGACTCTCAAAATTGTTGCGAATTATCGAGCATTTGAGAGTCTGGATAGGAAGGCAGATTCTCGGCAGTACAGAGGAACGTGGCCGTTAGTGAGCTTTCTTCATGATGCTGTTGCGACACTGGCACATTCTGACATTAATAAACTTTCCTGTCTGTCCTACATACTGTGTTGCGCAATACGGACGAGGTGTTTCCTTTCTTCTCTGTTCGTCCGTGTCCTGGTGTTTTGTACTGCATTCTACGATGATTCGAAAACTCGCCCAAGCTCATACTTTAGAGAACGTACACAAGCCAGATTTCGGCCGTTTTTCATCCATCATTTGTGTAGCTTCTGGCACTCTTGTCTGGAGGTGAGAAAAGAGGACGCACACGGAGGGTTTCTATGCCTCCGCGAATTCCTCACAGATTCGGAAAATTTTGCTGCAGGCGATTAGTGAGACAATAAGTTCCTATAATGACTTCATCAGAGGATCATTTGAGGATGTGTTGCGCATCGCTTTTAACGTTACGAAAACATGGACGAATAACACAGCCAGCAAATGCAAATGTTCTATCGCTTGAGGTTGAGTTACAAGTGAAGTAAATTTAATTTCAGTCGAAACTATGTTCTGTGCCGTAGCTACTTTTGCCTACGAATAAAAATTTTTTGTCTCTTTAGTTCGAGCTACTTGTGAACGGAAGTGCATTTCAATCAGATACACGTTCTGTTTGAGGCTGTCTCTTTTATCGGATGATCTCGTTGCTGTCACAAAGGCATCACGCTCGTAAAGTGGGCCAATCCTGAAGGCAATGGGAAACAGTGTGAGTTGCGCGTGCATGTGTTTGTGCGTTCAGGACGAATTTATGGGGTCGATCCCCCAACCACGGCCGCAATTCCATAGCGCGAGACGAAAAGGAAGAAAGAAAGATGTTCATGAGTGGTTACAGTACGCTGCATGGTAATAAACAACAGCGCAACAAGGATAATGAAGAAAGAAACAAGAAAAACGGACGGCCCGTTTTGGACGGGCGTCTCAGTACAAACAGAGCTTGGCTGTTCGACCATCTCCACGGAGTGTAAGGGGCGGGAAGTTTTTTTTTTAAATTGTTGTTTACCTTAATTTTCGTTCTTTTTCTTTTCCGCAACCTGCACCAGTCTACTCTGCGTGTATTTCTGCTGCCTGCTATTCTCATGGTGCGGGCTGAGGCTTTATCTTTTTCCTACCTCACAATAACCGATGTCGACCAAGGTGATTGATTTGCGGGGTTTACGCCCCAAAACCACGCTATGATTGAGACACGCCCTAGTGGAGGAGCTCCGGAAATTTCGACCAGCCTGGGGTTTTTTAACGTGCACGATATCGCACAGTGCATGGGCCTCAACATTTCGCCTCCATCGAAATGCAGGAGCCGCGGCAGGGATTCGATCCCGTGACCCTCGGATCCACAGCCGAGTGTCATAGTCACTACACCATTGTGGGGGGCTATCAACCAAGACTGACGCTCACCTGGACGAAAGCTAAGAATCCAGTGACGAAACCGACTAGGAGGAAAAGGAAGCAGTAGAACAGTGCGGTGGACTGGATCACCTCCGGGCTGCCGGTGCTCAAACCCTGCGAAGGAGTTAAGTCAATGTCTATGGATGAACAGCAAAAACAAATACTTTGATGGTGCCATCTCTTTCAGAGGCGCTACCTCAGTTTGCGACATTTCGTGAACGCTATACAATGAGCGCCTACATGGCTGCGTACTCACTCTGTCTTTGTTGTCTTGGTTCATAACTCGAAGCATTGCCGTGTTTGTCATATATACTCATTTCCACAACATATGAAGGCATTTCACAGAAGACGTTTGAGATATATGTGGTGAAATTTGTCTCGTGAACAAAAATGAACTACGAGCGTTTTGATTACGGGCAGTGATAAACATGCTAGGACGTCTGCCGTGGGCGCAGAGCAGTAGGTGCACCGGGTCCTTCTTCGGCCACTTACTTTATAATATGGGAGTGTGTGCGGACATGCGCCGATTACACTGGTATTCAGTCTTTTTAATGTTTGTGCTGCACAAAACACGGAAGGCTTGGCATCTGACAACACAGTCGTCCAACGTTCTCATGCGCTGTTCTCAGCTCTAGTTCTTAAATAAAAAAAAGCCACCAAGGAAACCAGCGGTGCCTATGAAAAGCAATTGTTTAGAGGGACCTGTGAAGTTCGACATGCCTCGGTGTGTTGTCAGTAGTGCTATTGAGCGGCCCTTTCCTGTCGCTAGAATGGGGTGAGACGCTTCGCCTGTGCGTCTCTCGACTTCTCCCTTTTCCTTTTCGTTATTTTCCCTGTGGTGTTCCTTTGTTGCTCTTCGAAGCACGATGGTGGAATATCAAAAGCAATCATGTTCAGATGTGTTCAAATTCGCAGCATGTGAGTGCGTAGTGTAGGGGTCAAGACGTTTGCCTTCGAAACGTGAAGGCCGGGGTTCAAACCCAGAGCGTGGCAGCAATTTTGTTTTCTCTCTGGATGCCATAGTCTCGACCACCGCTTATAGAGGGGCCAGGCGTTAAATTTTTTCTGGGAGCAGCAATCTTTTAGTGTCAGTACACCGAGTACTACTACATCGACACAGGCTACGCAATGCAAGCTTCGCTTGAGAAAAATGAGAAAATGCGTGCGGCGGTCACTGAAATTATTAGTCTTCAATGTTCAAATCCTGAGCGTATGATGAATAAAAGCGTTATGTTGCGTACATTACGCTCCCAGTGACGTCATATCTGCTTCCAATCAGTGCTTGTCTCTAAGGAACCGAAAATCTCGCAAAATGGTGACCTTGCACGTTACGTGCTGCCGCTCTTTCTTGCAGCTTTGCTGCCGCATCGTTAAAGAGACACCGATGTTTGTCACGTGCGCAGATTCCTTTATCCTCTGGCGTGTGGCGAACATGTGCCGATATGCAGCGCTGGTAGGTCTTTTTAAAATTTAGGGCGATAGCAGAAGACGGTGCCCAGGACTGTCACGAGTTTGTGTGGAGGATCTCGGGAGCGCTTGCCTCGATGGATTGAGAGAGAGTGACGAAGACGAGAGGCGTTAACAAAAAACAAACAAAAGACGTTTATTATAAACAGGAACACAAAGACTGAAATAGATGAACAAACATCACACCGCACCACCAAAAGAGAACCAGGGAAAAACAAACTAATGTTAACAACCTATCATAGCCTACAAACCCTCCGCGTTGGGCGCAGTTCCAACGGGAGTCTTCTCAACACTGTGTCCGCGGCCGTTGCTCACGCTGAAGTAGGATACGCTTACATTGAATTCGTTGCGTTGCGGTTCGAAGTCGATGATCTCTCGGTGGGTCGTGTCCCGTCGCTGTCGCGACAGACGCTGCTGGTGGTGGACCGCCGCTCACGGCAAGGTCGTCCTCGTCGCCGCCGTGCTGCTCCTGGGACGTGACAAGTCACCGCTTAGGCATAGCCCAGCTAGGCCTCCTCCAAAAGTGATGTCCGGTCTCCCCCACCAAGACCGGCCCTCTGTGGCGATTCTTCTGAAGGTCGTCCCGTTCTGCCGGCGAAGGTGGAGCGCTGCGGGTACGCCGGGAACTGCTGAAGTTCGGCCGCTGCCACTCCGAAGTCCGTGCTCGATCGTAAGCCAGATCGACGGCACCCCGGAGCCCGACGCCCTCGTCTCCTCGTCACCAGACCGTAGCTGGCCAGACACCCTTCGTCGACCGGTGCCGCGCAGAGAATGCAGCTCAGCCTTCTCGATCACCGATCTCTCCTCGGGTCGTGTGCCGCGAGCCCGCTCTCAACCAACTGTGGGCATCGACGTGTCCACGGCGCGTGCTTTGCCGCGCCACTTCGCCGATCTCTCAGTTTCGTCTGCTAGCCTGTGTTTGTGGGGCCCCCTTACTCATGACAAGGACACATGGGCGACACTTGTCGAACGTTGTCATGCGCTATTCGGGCTCGAGTTTTTCGTTAAAAAAGTGCGTTCTTAGTTGAAGACGCTGCTGACATTCATCTTTATTGCGCAGTAAAAGAAAAATAAATGTTCAGAAAATCTGACTAACCAGCACCGATAGGACGAACGGGCGTGGAACACGCTTCGCAGTGCACCTGCGGCGTGCTATAGTTGTTTTGATATGTCAGATGAAAAATAAATACTGTCATGGTCTCATCAAGTTTTCACGCTGTTTTCTATGTTCGCTAACGCTCAAGTGTGGGCCTAGCTGGGTATACAGCAATCTTGCTTACAGTGTCAAGGTAATGACCATGCACAGCCCCTGGCGTCACCGCCACATCACAAGATGCCCACTTCCAATAGCAATAAATTGCCGCCCTGTGTCGCCGTAAGGCAAGCACAGGGCAAGTTAATTCTTGGTTAGATTCAATCTATAGATATCTCGTTTTTGATATTCATACTGGCGCTGCCACATTACATGCTTCCGAAATGCTGGTCGAAGCAGGGAACACGTCGTGCTTAACTTACGTGGCGAGGCGTCTTTAAAGGTCCAACGAAGTTTAATGCCTTTACTTGATTCTGCTGTACAAAATTGCAATAAGTTGTAAATTTCCAATAATTTGGTACTAAATTATCCTTCCGAAAGAGGCTTCGAGAGCCAGCGGGGCCAATGTATGGATTGCACTGGCCGCCTGCGACCACTTGTCGAGCACACGCAATCAGCGCCCAGTTCTTGGAAGATATACCTGGAACATGTCTCCGAGGAAGATGGCGTACCACGGGTATGCACAGCCCCATGAAGAACGAGCAGATGCATCCGGCGATCTGTACTTGCGCTCGGGTCTGGTCAGCTCACGCAGCTGGGCGCTCAGCGAATCGCGCTCCTTGCCCGCCGCGGCTGACTGTGCCCCCGCTGATGTGGCTGCTCCTCGTTCTCCGCCGGCCGCTGCTCCCTCCGTCTTCTTGCCGTCACTCGCAGCTCTCATGCGGTCAGGACTCTCACGGCGCGACTGCTGTCAACAGGCGACAAACATTTAGGGGACTTGCTTTTGAGAAAGGATCACAGTTTGTTTCAATTTACAACAATTAGCGTGCAAGTGTAAGCAACGTCTGTGGCTATGTAAATCGCGGACACGCGACGAACGCTTGGAGTAAAACGATTTAAAAGTGACTCTCATTAATGAAGCTTGGGTCATAACACAGGCCTCCGTATTTCAAAGCAGCGCTCGTCCGGGAATTCTAATAATAAATGCTGGGGTAGTTTGAAGCGCCTAAACCCCGCTGCGATTGTCACGCATGCCGCAATGGAGGGCTCCGGAAATCTCAATCCCCTGAGCTTTTTTTAACGTGCACTAATAAGGCAGTGTAGGCCGGCTTCCGGCATTTTGCCTCGGTCGAAATGCGACTACCGAGGCCGGTATCAAACCCGCGATGTTCGGGGCGGCATTAGAGGCGCTTGAAAATCGCGGTGGACTCACCAATTATCTCATTACCGCAGCTCTAACAAACTGAAGCACAGCAAAGCAGCAATATAGAGTGCGTCGTTTGCGGTGCTTAACATGTCAAGGCAACAGTGAATTTGCATACAGTAGCCTTCTGCAGCGCTCGCTTTGTTTCTTTTGACATTAAACACATGATTTTGAATCGACGAGGCTACAGTTTGTGGGGGCCGGTTCCCGCTCGACGCCATGTTTGCGTGGAATGTCCCCGCATCCCCCTCTCCCAGCTGGACGTGGCGGCGACCCACCACTGTGGAGGGCTGGCAGCTCCGCCGCATGTGGTTTAACTAGGCTGCCATTTGGACAGCAGTAATTTCTGACGTTTGCGCGTTCTGGTTTTGGAGGTGATCGGAAGAACTCTCTGGGACTCGAAGCGGTGCGGACGTGCTCTTGCGACCGTCCGGACGACGAGGCCTCGTCGTCCGGACCGCGCGTCGTTCGGGCCCCAGCGACCCCGGCAGCGGCCTGCGACCGTCGTCCATCTCTGTATGTTCTTTTCCTCTATTTTGCTTTTCTGGGGGCGCGCGGTCACGGGTACGCTGGCCGGGGGTTAGGAGCTTCTTCCCTGCATGGTATTTTTGTGTGTTATTCTGTGTTCGCGTGTTGTTCTTTGTTACTGTCCTTTTGTTTGTGTTATTGTGTTCGCGTGTTGTTTATCGTTGTTGTCCTTATATTTATTCTACTTTATATTCGGCCTTGTATTATTTCTTCGTTAACGTGTTTTATTGAAGTACCATGCTGGGAGAGTGACGCCTAATGTTCTCCTCTTTCGCCCGTGTGCGGCGGTTCGTGCTGTCCCGCTTCGAGGCGGGCCACGGGCTGACGCGCGCGGCAACGCGGCGATGCGCGGCTGAGATGAGCGAGCGCGGACGCAACTACCACATTCTCTGCTCGTCGAGTGCTCGAACCCACTGCTGGGGGTTGCTAGCGGCGATGCCGCTGCTAGCAGTAGTAGTGTTAGTAGAACAGAACCCCCACAAGTTTACCTACGAGTAGTTCATCTGTCTAAACCCCTTTTAGTGCTTCGCATCAGGTCCATTTAAAGAACGGGTATCATGAATGCCACAAGCTGAAAAATGGCTTGTGGCATTTATGCCACAAACCAGTCCGGCTTCCTCAGTATTGCTCAGAAAGCCGGACCCTCAAGGAATTTCTCCAGACGCCTAGGTTGATGTCACACCTCTTGGTTCTTAAGCGTCAGCTCTATAGACGAAGAGTGGGACCAAACTGTGTGACACAAACTTAATGAAGAAATATGGCAGGACTTTACACATGTTAGAAAAATCTGCCCCACTATCTAATAAGTTTGTGTCAGCAAACCTTCATCGCCTCAAAAGCATGCATTGCAGCGTCAGTTGACTTGCCTAGCATATCAACATCGCCGGATAGCGGAAATTGTTACATTCGAACAAGGTGAGTGCTGCGCGTGACTGGGCAGACGCGATATTGCGTCTTGGAAAGGAAGTCGTGCCGAGACTGGTACAGGGCAAGATATATTTGTAATGACGAAAAGCCGCACTGGGTCTCGGACGCTCGCGCTAGCAGGGAGAAATCAGGGTAGATGCAGACGATGTACTCAGAATAGAGAACAGCCTGCCCAGCGAACGGGTGGTCGCTGATATATATATATATATATATATATATATATATATATATATATATATATATATATATATGTGTGTGTGGTGTGTGTGTTGTGTGTGTGTTGTTTCATTAACTTGTTTCTAACAAAAAAAGCGAGCCCTTCACCGCCTTCCCTGCTGCCGTATATATATATATATATATATATATATATATATATATATATATATATATATATATATAATATTATATATAAAAGCTAGGTAGGGTGTTCCGCAATTTTTGCGGAACTACTCTGTTTATGGCGGCATGAATGAGAACTGTGTAGGCACGAAAGGTTGAACAGTATATGACAAAGTTAGACTACCTCAGTTTTAAACCGCAACAGGTAGACGTTCAAACTTCCTTGAGGCATTGGAGTTGTTTATACAGAAAATTGATATCCGCTGAAATACTCGCACAAATGCAGCGCTGTCAATTTATGCAGATGGATGAAATCCGGCTACCTGCACCGAGACAACCCGTAACAGAATGGCCAATGAGCGTAGTTTGCCGCTACCTGCTGCAGAAACCCTCCCTGTATAGCTGACCCCTCGTATTTCCGAGTGACTGCGAACATTTGCTGCTGTCCAGTATCTACTCCTGCATGCGCGATAAGGCGCAGCAACGAAGGATAAAGATCGCCGCTTGAAAACGACGCTTGGTCTTCGTCGCTCGACAGGGGAACAACTCTGTCACACAAGCCAGTGCCGAAAGTAGGGGCAATTTCACCGCTCAGTTTTGCTGCCTTGGCGAAATCAGTCGGATTTCACAATATGTAGGAAACTGCGCCGTCGCTTTTTTTACGAATAGCTTTTTTTACGAATATTACACCGCATATGCATTCCTTTTATAAGTAAATTCCATTCCTTAAACCAGGTTTGACCGTCTAGCTGCTTGCTGAATGTTTAATTAGCCTACTTTTATAACTGTCCAAATTCTTGCTCCACAACATTTACAGAGCGTACCACAATGAATTTTAATTGAATTTGAGTTTATTGACATTCACATAAGACAAAATACAATATTTGAAAAAACGCATCTGAATCCCTAGCCTAAGGCTAGTTGGGATTCATTGAAAAACTACTCATGTAAAAAAGGCAGACAATGTTACTGGCATTAGAAATTTTGAAAACTAATGACAAACGGATCTGGAGAGCATAGCAATAACACATAAGGACAAAAATAAAGAAATATATTGATAGTCATACATACACACACTCATATTATATATATGTAAATAAATTTTAAGGAGCGTATACATAAGTAAATGTAATAGCTTGCAACGGGATTATACATGGTAGCGAATGAAAATGGCTGTTGCTAACATTGCTACGTTGGATGTCTACAGGTTGCTTAGGAAATGTTTTTTCAGTGCGAAGAGAAATTTTTATTCTGTTTTAGTTCTTGTGGAAGCTTATTCCACACCGGCGACTCCATTGGCTGTAAGTTTTCGATTACCGTATACGTTCTTTGTTTGCTGAGTGAGATAATTTCCTTTTACTTTGTTGCGGCTATCGTAACTGGAACATACAAAAATGTGATGAGCAAACTGGATAGTTGGTGTTTATACTAGAATGGACCATAAGCGCTGTTTTATAATTAATAGCGTGCAGAACGGCATGATATTTAGGCTCGGAAGAGTGGTAGCGTATGTGCCGTATAGTCTGAATTGCTTATAAATCGGATTGCTCTTTTCTGAAGTTTTATTACTGGTTCTAGGTATGTGCGGTATTGTGACCCCAGGTAACCACGCCGTAGTTTAGGTGGCTATGAAATACGCTAAAGTAAATTATTCGTAAGGTCGGTAAATCAAATATGTCTCGGCATTTGTACAGAAGAAAACAAGCTTTGCTGAGTTTATGCAGACTTCGTCAATGTGAGGCTTCCAGTTAAATTTTCATCAAGGAGAACGCCTAAGTATTTTATGAGTGTACTCGTTCTAGCGCTGAATTATTTAAGTACGTGTGCATGAGTGTCCCTCGAATGTTTTGCGCGTGAAGTGAATACAATGTACTTGGTTTTCTGTGTATTTAAAGTTAGTTTATTTGAAGAGAACCACTTATATACATCGACAAGTTCTAAATTCGCGCACGCAAAGGTATGGTCCAAGGAATCTTGAGCGCATATGAGAGCTGTATCGTCAGCGTACATAAATATTGAAAAGTTTTTTACCACGCAAGGTAGGTCGTTGATGTACAGGGAGAAAAATATTGGTCCAAGGACTGAACCTTGGGGTACACCTATTGTGTTTCAAGAAACTCAGATTGGGTATTAGCTAGCTGTACTGTCTGTTTCGATTTCCTAGATAATTTTTTAAAGAACTCTAGGCACATTCCACGAAAGCATAGCATTCTAGTTTATTTAATAATATGCTGTGGTTGACAGTATCGAAGGCTTTTTTTATATCGAGAAATATACCTACCACTGTTTTATTGTTATTTAAGTCGGAATTGATAAGCTCAGAAAGTGACAAAACAGCCGTGTCGGTTGATCTACCCTTTCTAAACCCATGTTGGACAAGGCGTAAGAATACTTCGTGTTCTAGGAAAGACATGATTCGTTTGACTATTAGTTTTCAAACACAATATTATGGTGCTTAAAATAGAGATTGGGCGATAGTTTTCTGGGATATTCTTATCACCAGCCTGTGAATTGGGATAATCTTTGATAACTTTAGAAGGTCGGGGTACGTAGTAGTATAAAATGATAAGTTAAAGATTTTTTCTAAAGGTACACAAAGAATATCGACGCATTCTTTCAGCGCTAAAAAAGGTATATTGTCGCAACCGACTGAAGATTTGACTGGCATACTACTAACTACGGCTACAATTTCACTAGCTGTTATATCGATAAACTTAAATGTATTACGATTACGAGGAGGTACTTAATGCATTCTTCGTTGACAGCTGTACACGCTAGCCGAGAACCTACTGTGCAAAAGTAGGTATTAAACGTCAAAACTAGGTACTCAATGATACTCCAAGAGCCTCGATGTCTGGCATGGTCATTGAGTTGGCAGAGGCTTTAGGACCGAGTTTATAATACGCCATGTTATCGCGAGTTACCCGAGTTTTTCATTATTAGGTTTGTGTAATATTCTCTTTTTCCTTGTTCGTATGAGCGCTGTTACTTTATTACGGGCAAGTCTAAATTGCTGGAAGTAATAATCATTGTTTTGTGCATTTTTACCTTTGAATGCCAAAAATCTTTGTTTTTGATTTGTTCTAAAATATGTCGATTCATCCATGGGCAAATTGGTGTTTTGTAATATCTTTTGTCACATGTTATTGTTGACTGCATTACAGCCTCACTTAAGGTGTTGTTTAGCTTGGAATAAAGAGCGTTCGTATCTGGGGCTGGTAATGAGCAGACTGTAAAGGTTCTGTTGAAAAATTGAATTCAGCGCTTGTAGGCATTCACGAAGAGTTGGAAAGGAAATGCGACTATGGGTGTCTCGTGGTTTAACGCGGTGAACCTCTGTGACTGGGAATAAAATAGTCGTAGGAGAGTGATCACTTATGGTTGCGTCATAAGAGGCAGACCATGCTCCCTCAGCGTCAAAGTTGCACAAAATGTGATCGATACAAGAGGACGATTTCGGTGTGACACGTGTTGGTGCAGTAATAACGTTATGAAAGCCGTATGACGACATCATGTCGTCGTACTCAGAATGATAGTGCTTTAAAGTATCTATGTTAAAGTCCCCGCAGATCACTGTTTTTTGGTTGAGTGAATTTACATGTTGTAGTAATCCTTCAAAATGATGCATGAATTCTGATAATTTTTCACTGGGGGCGCGATAAACCACTACAATTACTTCATTTTGACATCTAGCTACAATGATCTCAAGCTCAGATGAATACGATGAAGAATGCAATTTCTTAAAAAGTTCGCAGATGTCTGCTTTTCTGCATTCATAAGGCTTCTGCAGGAGCAAGTACAACTGAAAGAGGATTGCCAGTGCACGCCGTAAAATCTAGCTTGCTGCAACTGCGCTGCGTCCCCTGTGCCGGCCTGGGAGTTTTTGATTTTACCCTTTAAGCACAACGCACGCGTAACTGTCTTAAAACGCATCATAGCCGCAATACCATCTGCTAACTTCAGCTACGCCTTTATAAGACAAAACTGAGCAAAGAAAGGGAAAAAAGGGAGGTGGGAGGGAGGCAGCTTGGACTACGAACCCTATACTCTCATTCACCTAGGAATCTCTTCATTTCACCCCCGAACTAAGCGTGCTCCTAACTGGGTGCTTTCTAGAGCTTTCTTGTCTACCTCCCCTCCTTTTCTTTTTTGTTTTGTTTTGATGTTTTTGTTTGTTTCTCGACCATGCGTTTTTTATTTGGCTCATTTCTCCCCCTTCTTTTGCAGACTAGCTATAAATGCAATAAAACACTTTCTGTCCGCATTTCTGATGAAGAATGGGCTCTGACGGAATCGTCGAATAGTATGCTGGGTGCACTATAGAAGACATACTTGAGCTAGTTGATGGGAATTAATTTTTCAATAAGAGCAGCATAACGACACGAGGACAAGGAAAGAGCACGATACGACCGCTGACTCAACTAAAAGTTTATTTGAAAACAGGGAAAAAAATTGCATAGCTCCGACTTAGTCACATGGCGCAACCATTGCATCCGCGCAGCAGAGTTACCAAGGTCATAAAATCACCAAGTCATGTCGAAAAGAGACACATGTGTCAAAAACGCAAAGACATAAAAGAGTGAAACAGAGAAAATCTATAAACGAAAGCAAACAAAAAGCAAACACACACATCACGCTCCATATTGTTATACAATTCAACGCGACAGGCTGCAATCCATAACCTGGTTATCATCCCGTGCCACAGATGCCGTACTCACGCACCAAGGCCAATTCAGGTAGTCACGAAGCTACGGGCGAAGAGGGATTTAGAACCTACTGCCAGCGACATCAACATGGGGATTAATGGGATCTGCGATGGAAGCGCGACTAGTGGTCGAGGGAAAATACACTCTTAGAAAAAAAAAACATTTTAAAATAAATAATACGAGAATATATATTTTAGTAAAACGGAAAATACTTTCGAGATGGTTTTCAAGAGATTCGATGAGTGAAATAAAGACACAAGCTTTCATTTTCGTTCAATAATATGTTTCTTTTCTTGTAAAGAAAGGAGGCGTTCGCGTCCCTGCAGAAAAGCGCGTTTGAAAAGTTAGTCTGCTTTTAACGGGTAAAAGGGCGCACGACGGCGGCTGCCTTCGTCGCGTATGAAGTGCAGTAATGTCACTCGCGTAACTAGAGCTACGAAACCGCAATAAACAAATCCACCATAACCTTTGAAGCCGCAAGCACGAAGACTAGACACATCCATGTACTACCCGTCATTCGCATGGCGGCTATACGATTGCAGCGCCAAAGTTCCCTCTAATATTTTGTACGAAACTCGGTGGTGGCAAGCGCGCTCTTTCGCCATCTAGTGTATGTTCCCCAGGCGCGATTAGCCAAATTTCAGCGATCTGTAAAAAATGACCAGCTTTGCACTTTTGTAAACATTACAACGGATATGGACTCCCTGTGTAAATAACTTTCATTCGCCAATTTGATCTGAGCATCTAGCGGTTTTGGCTTAATAGTTAATTAGGCTAACTTTCTTAATTACTGGTCAAAATGTCAATACTACCGATTTTGCAGTGCCTGCCACCATCAACAAATTAATTCCACAACAAGAGCACAAATATCTTTTTTTCAGTATTGATAAGATTATTGGACACGTTTTTTTTTACACTCGGTATGAGTTCGCTTTGGATGCTTTGGGGTGTGTGTGGGGGCCTCTGAGTATGTGTCTATATGTATATATTTATAATGGCTGAATTACGGCCAAGTTGAGATACCGGAACCGTCCATAGCTAAGTTGTACCTAATTTGGGTTGCGCGTGTCATATACTGAGAAAGGGTAATCATGTGCACGTACATCACCCTGCTGCAAGTTGCGGCGCAGGAGCGGCTGACGAAGCTGCGCGAGTGGCAGCGCGCGAACTCGGCGCATCATCAGCCGATTTTGGGGCGGAGTCAGGGCACCGTCGTCCTTCTGAGTGCTTATCTACGTCAGAGGAGAGAACAGGGTGTCGTCGTAAGACAAGTGATAGCATAAATAAAAAACTGTTTCGCCAGAAGGGAAAAGCAATGAATGCGATAGAAATGCAATATACGAATTAAGACTACCAGCTTTAAGAACTTTCTACAAGTTCACTACACTACACTGTACGTTCACTACACTGTACGTTCACTACACGCACCACGTTCACTATAATCTGCATTGTAGATAACGTGTACTTATTAAGTAAGCACGCAAGTGCGTACAGTACCATGTGACAGTCGAGCGGCAGAGACAATAGACCAGCAGAGCTGCGAGCTAAGTCATGTTGTTTTGACTTCTTCTGGCACGTGCGTCACACCACGCGACCGCGCTACGCAGTGTGCACTTTGCACCATGAAGAAACTTGGCCCCGCACAGCGGCATGAAGCGAGCGCGCTCCTTCTGGCACTCGTAGACGCATTCGCGAGAGAGCTATGTGACGAGGGCTTTGCCGGGGTTGCTGATACGTGCGAGGCGCCTGGAACGGAGGAGGTGATCAAGGCGCTGCCACGAAGTGCGCTGCACGTCTGATGGCTGCCGAGATAGCACGCGCACCAGCGATGGCGACCTTGCAAAGTCCACAATTGCCGCTCGAGCGAACCCCCCCACCCCCTCGGGGCTTTTCATGCTCGTTAAAGACGGGGCGGGGTGTTTTCTCTCCGCTTTGACGCAGGTCTTCCGAGCGGGGGATGTCACTGCATGCGCCCTGCCCTCCGAGCGATGGGGCCGGGCCGGGCTCGTTTGATCACTGCTGCAGCCACGTTTGTCGTCGCCGCTCGCGAGCTTTTACAGGCGGATAGAAATTAGAATGCGTGGGGGTTATCAAATTGGCCTTTATACGGGACATGACAGCGACGGCAAAAACCCGTTGAGACTGTTCATATAATTGCCATCGCAATAACTGGCACAGCCGGCATTTTATCTATAAAATTCTACCGGACTGAATGTATAGGATGTGACTGCCAAACGCTCGGCGCTGATCCGGACAGGGCGATTGCTGAGACTTCTAGATAAGTACTGGCAGCGATTCCTAGATGCGCTTTCGTGGGAATCCGTCATACGAGTATTTGTTTGATACTCGAGTTACAGAGAGATTCTTAAAGGGACCCTGAAAAGGTTTTGCTGATTTTGTACAAATGCACTGCACCGATAGCTCGGGTCCTTCTGATCATTAGCATAACAATATCAGCACTCTGCCTTAAGCGTGTAATTTACTACAATGTTTTAAGTACGCACATCGCGAAAGATCGACGCGACTCGACTAAAAGCGTTTTCAATCGCCCCTCCCCACAGGGCCTGCGATGGGTGCCACGAAGCGCAAGCTACGGGGCGTCACGAGCACCGAAGGGCCAGCCAACGGTATCGTCGCAGTATCTGGCGGCGTGCACACGAGTCGCCGGCGCACTATTACAGACAGAGTTTCCTACTAAATACTAGAGGGAAAACTGGCGCTGCGATCGTGAAGCTGCCATGGGAATGATGGGTATGACATGGATTTGTCTAGTCTTCGTGCCTGCGGCTTCAAACGTTTTGGTGGATTTGTTTATTCCTGTTTTTTAACTTCAGTGACGCGAGTGACGTTACTACACTTTTTCATTACGCGACAAAGGCAGCTGCTGTAGTGTACGCTTTAATGGCTTTACTGCTAGAGATGATCAGACTGCCGCATGTACCAAAGTCGTTTGCAATGATGAGCTGATATACAGTGTTTCGTTGTTGTGTTTGTTGATGGATGGCTACACATATTATTTGCAGCGGTACTTTACCCCAACTTTATAAATACTCGCGCTGCGTCTCGTGAGCTTTATGGATGCGGCTTTGCTGTCTTTTTTTCTTTTCTTTTGTATCAGATGCGATAGAATCTGTAACCGTAGGGTCGCTTTCACGGGTGACATACATCTCTTGTCAAAAGGCTCTTCATATATCTTGTACTACGGCATTTCAATTCCGCTGTCTGATTAATTCAACGCCGACCGACCGCTCCGAGCAGGCGCACAGTTATCGCGCGTAGTAGACACCCAGTGGACGATAGGCAGACGCGCCTGCGGACGACGCTCAAAAGCCAGCTCAGATAAAAGCTCAGGGGCAGTTTCCGATGGGGTTTAACGGCACGGCTGTTTATTTAACATCACGTTTTTTCACAAAACCAACCACCAAGCGATGGGCGATACTGCGCTCTTGCTACGGCCTCGCGCAGTGGCTTGACCTATGCATATAGTTTGTAAAAACACAGTAGAGCACTTGCCCTGCACTAAAAGAAGCGAGCAAAAGCTCGTTTGTTATATTTAGAAGACACATCTACCTTTTACATACTTGAAAATTGTCAGCACGTCACTTTCAAGAGCAAAAATCTTTATTTTGAGTTCTGAACAGAACTTCATCTAGGCAGCTCTGGCGAAGGCCAGCGGCCTCAGTAGAGATATTGCGGCGCTAATGTCGCTACGGAGGGCTCGGCACAGCGGCTGACGTGGGAGGCGCAGTCGTCGCTAGCGCGCACTCCACAGCTGATCGAGTTGAGGGGTAGCAGCAGCGGTAAACAGAAAGGCGACAGACATAAGCCCGTAGCTGCCTTAGCGCATGGTGCTTCGCTTTATTTATGGTGTGAATGATTTCACAATTGTGTTGCCTAACCAGTGACACAATCTCAAAAAAAAAACGTGGACCCTTTAATGTCGACATGTAAAACAGGTTTAGCTGATCACACTGTACTAGCAAAAGCAATAAACCTATGCTTATCTTGTTTCCTTAAAGTAAAAATAGTCGCTTTATCTTTTTATATGTTCTTTATGCAACCGGTATAGCTAAGCAATATGTGAGAGATGCCGCTACTTGTTCAATGTACGACGCGTTCTTCCTCTGTTTATTGTTTCATGGAAGCCTGTAGTGTGAAGCTGCTCAATTTTTTTCTATACCTCGGACTTGTGTCACAGATATTTATTATGGTTAGCAGATGTTATATTGTTTAGTAAATTACTTCACGGAGGCGGGTTAGAACACATGTTGGACCGTAACGGTATGTGTCTCTATGCGGATGATAGAATCTCACCTCTGCGTAGCAGATGTTGTTTTAAAGGATGTGTTTTAACGCCTTTGACTATTATCTTCGTCATTCGTGAACGTTTTATTCAAGTGATTTTCTCCCATAACTACGGACGCGTGTTTCACCGAGCCGTCCCATAAGGAACGGATCGGTGGAACACGCGTTGTGTTTCCGGTACTCTTCTCGTGGGCGTGCCCAGCAATCGAATATTTTTGCGATTGTGTTTGGTTTAGATTTAGTTTGGATTCTTAACAGCCAACCGGTAGCTGACAATGCGATCGCTTGAAGGTGCTAAATACCGCAATCAGCTTTTTTTCAAGCAGTCGGGACAGTCTCGCACCTAAAAACAGTAGAGGATGGTTGTTTGATATGAGCACTTCTCAATCAAAACAGCGCTGGTTAAGTAATTAGTGACATACTCTCGACACATTAACGTATCATTCGAATAATACAGTTTCTTGAACACTCAATTTCAACCCGTCTGAATGGCTGCAGAACCGGTAAAATTACTGTTCATGTCTTTCATGCACTGTCCTTCATAATTATCGTTGCTTTAAACGCAAGGCATGCGGCATCAGTCAGTCCTCGCTTCCGTTCTAGCATCTCTTCAGCTACTGCCAAGTACTGTTGCACGCGAGCAGTGCAGGCTGACACAGTTGACGGTGCAGTACCTGCGTGGTGATGAGGTCGATGTAGGGTGCCGAGCCCTTCTTGATGAGCTCGGTGTGGCTGCCCATGTCCACCACACGGCCGGCTCGCATTACGACTACGCGGTCGGCACAGCGGATGGTCGACAACCGCTGGGCCATGATAACAGCCGTGCGGCCTGCGCGCGCCTGGCGGAGGAGACGTTCGTTAATATTGGATACCAGGCATTGTCAACGTGTGAACTTTTTAGTAATAAAAAAAACAGGAGAAAGGTGAAGCGTCAGGTGAAAAATTCAGCGAAATCATGCCGAAAGGTATTTGAGATTTTCAATTGGTTTGAGCCTTGTTCGATATTATTTAGCTAGGAACAGATAAAAATACGAGTTTGGTGCCCTTTCAACTTGTCAGTTATAACCTGCCCCATGTGGACTAATTTTGAGCCTTCTGCGGGCACTGTGAGTACCGAGCAATATAACTTTTATAGACGTGCCCTAAAGAACAGGTTTGGGTAAGGAAAGTTTTCCTTTTTGTTACACACACCATCTTGTAAAATTGGGCAATGGTGAAGCGAAGTAAATTATATGGTTTAGATCCCTCGCTGTTGTGGGAATCTGCTATGTTGTTTGCCTTTACTTTTTGAGTGATGAGGAGTCCTTGTGGTACTGTCGGAAACTCAACTCGCCAGCGGTGTTCCTCCTTTCATGACCTTCGTGCTATATTTTTCCGAAACAACAAAAGTCCTTCCGCAACTCACACGTATGTACTCAACGTGCTGGCTCTTTTAACAGGTGTAAGGTAAAAACGACTGAACCTATTTATACGTCTTTCACCTTTGGTGCTAGGGAGCTTCAGGAAACGGTAAATTCCTCGTCGGTCACTGCTCATTCAACCCACCGTGTGGCAAGTTATCCTCTGCGAATGACATCATAACTTACTATATCCTGCTGGAGAACATTGTCTCTTAACACATCGACTACCATCGTTGTGGCTTCACACTCAGCGTAAGAAAACGGTCCAGGAGCACCAGAGAACGTCTATTTTTCCCGCTTCCTCAGAAGTTCGACCACTTCGTCATTAGTTTTCTTGCCACAGTGGCACAGACAATCGGAACAACGCAAGCGATACAAAACAGAGTTGTGTTCCCTGCACTACCCTGTTTCCTACAAAGCATTGGTTCGATGCGACGCGGCACCTACATGGAATTAAGACAAAGCGGACACGCACGCACGTGCCGTACTATTTATGATGTGTAGAGCTAGTCACACCGGCATACAACACGAATGGTCATCGTGCGTGATATGGTTCCAGCCTGGAAACATGGACAATGTCAGCCTACTGCCTATGACGGGATCTTGCAGAGTTGGCTTTGGGACAAAGATTGTAGTGGACCTGGCTGAGGCGGCGGAGTACTCAATAGGCACCGAAGTAACGATGAAGTAACTTTTCTGAGTGATCCCGTTTGCGAATTGGAATCCAGAGCCATGCTTGATCGCCTGGTTGGTAAGCAACCTCACGTGAGGTTGCTTACCAACCAGGCGATCAAGCAAGTCATCGCAACCTCACGTGAGGTTGCGATGACTTGCTGGTCTTGGATTATCTCGGTGACAAGCTGGCGAGCGCTGTCGGAGAGACGAAACAGTTTTCCTGTGCCAACGGAAACGGGGGATCGATTGGGTAAAAGCATGGCATCGAGCATGGAGATTGCTTTCCGAGCAAGAAGCAACCGGAAAGGGGTAAAAAGCCAGTAGTCTCCTGAACAGCGGTGTTGTAGGCGAGCGTCTTATATGGAAAAATTTCGTCCTATAGCTGCTTATCGTCACACACAAAATATGGATAGCATGTCTGTGATAGCCTTGTTTAACATCTCAGTGAGGCTGCCGCTGTGCGGATTGTACGCGGTATGTTTGCGATGAGCCGTTCCACTAAGCCTCACGAATCCTTGCGTGAGCTGGGCAGTAAATGCGGTGCCGAGGTTAGTGACAACTGTTGCTCTCGCTCCATAGCAGAGGACGACATTGTTCGTAAAAAAATCTCATTGGCAGTGCGTCTTTGTAGAGCTTTTGTTCAGCGGTATCGGGTCAGATAATCAGTGGCAACTACGCTCTATAGTGGTTGTCATCAAGAGACTTAAGAATTAGACCGAGCTAGTCGATGCGGATTTGTTGGAAAAGTAGCGTCACCGGGGCAATAGGCTGCAGAAAACCAGCTAGCCGCATAGGTGCGGTTGTACGGCGCTGGTAGCCAGGACACGTTGTAAATCAATGTCTGACGACCCATGCCATCTTGGGCCAGTAGTACTGCCGAAGACCCCGAGCCAGGGCATGCGTGAATCCTAAGTGGCCGGAGGCTGACTCATCGTGAGAGGCAGACGAAATTTTCGAAAGCAGAACTGACGGGATGACGAGGAGGTATTGAATTGCATAAGGTGTCAAGTTTTCTTTATAGAGAATATTGCAGGATATTCGAAACGTGCTAGTAGTCACGGACGTAGCGGACTACGGCCTTCAAGATATTTGATAAGCTGTCCAAGTTCCGAGTCGTTCCGTTGTTATGCCAGGTAAGATGGACTCGCTGCGCACGTCGACGCCTTCGTCAGTTGACATAGGTGCGACGGCAGCGCGGGAAAGGCAGTCGGCATCAGTGGCCCGAGTTGTAGGTTACTGTTACGTCAAATTCTTAAGGGCGTGTGTTGCATCTGGCGAGACGTCCTGAAGGGTCTTTGATGCTGTCCAGCCACCATAAGGCACGGTGGTCTGTAACCACCCTCAAGGGACTGCCGTACAGATACAATCTTCGCTATCGTCCAGACAACAGTTAAACGCTCTTTCTCAGTGGTACTGTAGTTTGCTTCGGCAGGCAATATATTCCGGCTTGCATAAGCAAATGGCACTCTCGACGCTGTCTTGCCAATACACGGGGACTCGACCAAGGCCGATGCTCGCGTCCGCATGAAGTTCTGGTTCCGCATCTTATTCAAAGTGCCCTAGGAAGTGCCAAGTCTGGAAGCGCTACTGAAACTCGGAGAAAGCGCGCCGTTCCTCGGTGTCCCACAAAGAGGGAACGGCTTCTTCAATTAATAGGTTTGGGGAATCAGCAGTCTTGGCAATATTTTCCACAAAGCGCCTGGAGTTCGCGCAAAGGCCTTGATTGGTGCAATTCACGTTTATTGGCTGCCGGAGGAAACGCGGCAACGGCCATGGTCTTTTCCAGGTCCGCTCGGATGTCCTCATGGCTAAAAATATGGCCGCGGAACTTCAGTTCCCTGTAACCAAATCATATTTTTCCGGTTTGAAAGGCCTAATTGCCGAGCGCATTGCGCTAAGCGCGGATGGCAGTCGCAGCACATGTGCTGCAAATGTCTGCGAAAAAAAAACGGCGAAGGCGTCGTCTAAGTAATCGACGCACGATTCTCGCTTGAGACCCGACAGCACATATCCATCATCCTTTCGAATGGGAGGGGAACATAGGCCGAATGGTACGCTTCTTTTCGCGTTCGCTTTCATCGACTTCAATCTGCCTGTAACCGTTTCGGAGACCCATTGAGAAGTACAAGACATGTGGAACGTGGTCCAATAAATCATCAATTCGGCGACATGGTAGACTTCTTTCTTCCTCAATCTGTTGAGTTTGCGGTAATCCACGCAATATCGACGAGCGCCGTCCTTGTTTATTGCAATGTCGACAGGAGAAGCCTATGGACTTCTTGAGGGTTGTATTGCGAGCACCTGCTTTATCTGACAACGTATGGCTTGCTCCTTCCGTGACTCTCTTAGGCGTGCTGTCATGCTGGTCGCTCGCTGGGGTCCGTTTAATGAGGTGTTTCAAGGTAGAGGTCTGCTTGACTTTCGAAGATGAGGCGAAACAGTTAGAAAACATGGCCAACATACAGGGACCCCGGACCAGGATGAATTTTTCGGCAACTAGGAAGCTTTCATTTCTGAGAAATCCGTATGGGTTTCCTTGTAGCCTTGTGCTACAAACGGGTGGATGCTTAATTTCCCCTTTCGTACAGGGTATCCTTTCCGTCTGAGTATTTGACAGCTCCGGATTCACATCAATTGTATTGGAGAGCCATCTGGTAGTGGTAACTTTGGAGGTTGCACATATTTCAGCAGTCGATGTAGTGGCTCAGTCAGCAATGGCTTCAAAGTTAGACATCGCCGTTTGCTTTCCCAGGTGTTGCAATTCGTCACTGAAATTCGTTACCGCGCTCAGGCACCCTGCGCTTAAATTGGATAACGCCACGGGGGATGCGGATTTGTCGATCCAAGATAGCTATACCAGCACTGTCGTAGGCCTCTAGAATGAAGAACAAACTGGCTCGTGGCGGAAGCGTGGTGTGGTCGACAAAGCGGAGAGCTGCCTTCTGTTGGGCTTTCGGTCCGGAAGCATGCCTGTCGAATAAAGCTTTAATCAGGTCGCGAAGGTTCATAATGGCGCCGTTCTCGAGGAGGAAACCCATGCCAAGCGTAACTGTCCGGAAAGAGTCGCGTAGTACAAGGACATTTATGTACTTCGAGAGAAGGATTTGTACGCTGGCAGTGCAACGACTGATAGGCGTACGAAGGCGACGCCTCCTGCCCGAAGGCTTGGTTCTTTCATCCACGGCGTTGTAACATTTCGCAGCTTACCAAAAACTTCAGCGCTACTGACGAACTAATCGGCGTCTGTATCCACGAGAGCGGTCTCTAGAGAGTTGTCGCGTAGAACAGGGATTTCAGGAGAAACACGCTTCTCCTCTACGACATGCGACAGCTTAAATAAATCGTCATTGGTCGACAGGCTGGTCGAGGGTGGTTGTGTTAACGTCGGCCGACAGACGTCGGCCGATATTAACACAACGAGGCCCGCGACGTAGGCCAACGTCGAGCCTTGGCCAGGTCACACGGAACTTTGTGGGCACGGAGTGCAGGACTGGCGTGGCTGTAAAGTCGGCGTCTGGTGGCCTGCCAAGTACTGCATGTACATGGTCGGCATGCAGACAACATTGCTGAGGGCGGACGCTTGAGAACGAGGAGGAGCAGGCTCCGTGAATTTTAAACAGTTCCACGCGCCCAATACTTCACATGAGTTCTGTTAATTTCCTAAGATTAGGGGAGTCACGCGTTGCACTGGTTGTTGACATAGCTGAAAAGATGCTCGGGGTACTCCTCAGCATGCGCTCGATCGTTGTGGCATCATGGAGAAATTCCGCCGCCGTGTCTGATGGGATGCACACGAGTAGAAAAAATGACTGCTCTTTTACGCCCCGCATCAGCAAGCGTACTTTCTTCTCTGTCATTGCAGGGTCATCTCGCCGGAACAGCCGCGACATGTCCTCAACAAATATGGCAACGCTCTCGTTCGGCCTCTGGGTTCTCGAATTGAGTGCACGCTCTGCAATTTTCGGTGGGAAGTTCTGTAACTACCTCACAGTTGATTATAAAGCGCTTGCCAAGTCGTCAAGCTACCGTCATGGTTCTCGGACCAAGAGCGCGCCCAAACTTCGATGGCCAAGTGACATACCGAAGCTTCCGACGCTCGTCCCAATCGTTGGCGCGGGCGATACGACCGTAATGGTCCAACCAGTCTTCGACGACCTCGAAGGCATCACAATAAAATGGTCTTGGGGTTCGTGGAGAGGGTCAGACGGAGTCGCGGACTGTTGTGTCGGGGCTGGGGTTGTTAGAGCTTCAATTTCTACGGAGTGTGAGTGCTTGTAAATAGGGCCGATTTCAAGTGCAGTGCTAATTGTCGTCGCCAGCACAGTTCAGCAGTTCTTCCGAGGAATTGATGTAGACGTTAGGCTCTTCATGATGGTCGCAGTGCATAGGAGCACCCCGCACCTCCATCAACAAGGTCACTTTATAACGCGGCGATACAAGGTAGACAAGAGAACCTAAGGAATATTCGCCAAACGTTTGCCCATTTCTGAACGCGATGAAATCACGCCTCTGTACAGCTTGATTCAACTACACCACTTAATTCTTGCTGTTGTGGTAGAAGGAGAGATTTTACATCGTAAAAAATGAAGGTAAAAAGTGTAAAATCAATATGCATGTACCCAAATGAACATTCTCACCGTCAAAACGAGTCAAATTGGAATTGGTCATCGATAGCCGGTTCTGGCAACCCCGACACAAATGGCACTGCAAGTGAATGAAATGAAATGGTGGCTACTCACTTTGTCAAGTGCCACCTGTACTTCCATGTCAGTCTCGGCGTCCAGCGTGGCTGGGTGGTCGTCGAGCAGGAAGATTCGCGGGTTGCGCACCATGGCACGCGCGATTCCCAGTCGCTGCGTCTGGCTGGAGTTCAGCGGATGGCCGTGAGGACCCACCATAGTGTCGTACTTCTGCGTGAAATAGATAGATGGACAGACAGATAGATAGATAGATAGATAGATAGATAGATAGATAGATAGATAGATAGATAGATAGATAGATAAACTTAATTCAGGTCCTGCAGGAATCCGCTCTCTTATTACAGGGGGAGGATCGCGGGCCGCTCCCACGTAGGGACGGGGAGGCCTAGCCTCATCGCCGCGCTATGGGCCTTCTGAAAGCTTTGATTTGTTGTAGTAAAACCGGACTCTTGATGAAGGAATAAAATTCTTTTTCAGAGAACTCTTACGTCGTCCCTGTAAAGAGGGGCACCTCCAGAGCACGTGTACAAAGTCACTGCGATCGTTCGCCTGAACAAATCGGTAAAATGTCTGTGTAGTGACCATAAGTTGAGAGGCTGGGGCATGCTCCTGTCACGCATTATTCTACATTCTGAATGGTCTTCTATGTAGAGATAATAAATGCAGCACTGTCCGCTTCATAGGTATGTGTTTGCAAGGTGTGCTGCGAGAGGGAACAAAACGCATGAGGCATGCTAAATAGCTCTCGCCTATCAAGGAAAATTGTGATGTAGCATTATTGATAACTCTCAAAACATGGAGACAGACTTCACTGCGTAATACACAAACTGTAATCAAATAATTGTTCCGGTCCACAAATCCCATTGAATGATTCTAAAAGCTTATATCAAAGGCTTTCCCTTGTGCAAGACCAACTGAGTTGACATGCTAGCTGTAATTACTTTTGCTGCCGTGAAATAGAGGAGTGCTTCAGATTTTTTAGCTAATGTGAAAAAAGCTGTGTACATCCCCCGTGTACACCCCCCGTGCTGCTTCGCATCTTCTCATGCTAATGGCCCCCTTTAGAGGGAGATGGTGTAATGTTTTAGATGGGAACCATCTTATGGCGGAGTTCAATCCGGTGGTGGCGAGCGGCGTGAACAGCCTTACTGCGCATGCGCAAACCTTCTCCACACACCTCCTCTCCACTCCCCCTCTCCACGTGACCGTCTCCACACACCCCCTCTCCGAACAGCGCGCACTGAGTATGTAAACGCGCTTTCTTCGATGAACGCTTTACCAGCTCGCAAGGAACGAGAACGCGCCCTCGCCAGCGAGAGACAACGCTGACGCAGGCAGCGTCTGCTAGCGTCAAACCTGTGCAAACGCGGTGTGCACCCTCGTGCTGCTTCGCATCGCCACATGGTCCCCTTTAGCGGGAGACGGTGTAATGTTTTTGTGAGGCAGCCGAGTACCATAACAACTAAACCACCGCGGAGACACCTGTGCCGATAAAAAATAACGTCTCGCGGGATAGGGGAAGCGAGGTAGGCAGAGAGGAGGGGTGAAGCAGGCGATATTGCAACGCTTATGACATCTAAAGAGCGACGCGACGAGTTGACACCTTTACGGAAAGATAACCCGCCAAGAGTGCGTGCAGCACAAGAGCGCTGTACAGCTGCTGCCGACGGTGACCGCGCTATCCCCGCGCTTGTGCCGAACGCGCCCGGTGTTCGTGCCGGTCTGGGATCTCATTCAGTTCATTGCAGGCTACTATCCGTAGACGACGGAAAGTAAAGACGCCAGAACTACGTTAATATAATGCTCGAGGAAAAGAACAAGACCGACTTGCTTAGCAGTGTCGTGGCAAAACCCTGCAGCTCTCGCACAAGACGCCGAGTGTATGCATGCCGTTAAAATGCATGTGATATTCAAGCGATTGCGTAATGGGTAATTACGCAATCGTTTACAGCTTCGCTGCCCAAGCATTTTAACAGCGTGGACTGGAGCTACAATTTTTTTGTCATCTATGAAGGTGCGTTGCTTCACTCATACGGTATGACGAGAAATATTGAAACTTAGTTGCGGAGAAGAGCAAACCGAACCCTCTCTTGTGCTCGAACCGTAACCCAAAACCTAGCCTTCAGTTGCTCCAGAAGGCAAGGGTAAGCAAGTGGCAGGGATAGCGATAGTGATGCACAATAATGATTAATAAATGACTTCTCGTGATGTCGGACAGATAAACTGTCCGGGTACGAACCGCAAGGTTTTGGTTTTCCTCTTTATACATTTAAGAGATAGGTGTGATGTGTGATATGCGCGGTTTAAAAAGTGCGCGTGAAAAACTAAAGTGACGCAAGGAAAAGAAGACGACCGAGAGAAGACGCTCGCGGACCAGCAGGACAGCACAGGAAAGAGAATGACGACGAAGAACAAAAGGCGTGGCGCCCTTTGTTCTTCGTCGTCACCAATCCGCAACACCCACGGCTTTGGCGCTCCCAATGGCGAATAGCTGAAGAACACGGGGACGCAGCGGTGGCCAATCAAGAGATAACAAATACGGAAAAGCGAAAGAAAAGCGAGCGGCATCGGATTGTTCGGGGAGTTTCAGGAAGGCGAGCGAAGGCAGAGAATCGTCCACCGGGCCGGGCGCTGAAGACGGCAGTCGGGTTCCGGACCCGAGCCACCAGGGCTTCACCCGACCAGGACCTTCTGCTGACCCGACTCCAGCCATCGGAACCCTAGCGGCTCGCAAGCTCCAGGCGAAGACCTATTCAATCTTGTGCCCGTAGGCATAGTGTGAACAGTCGGGCTGCGGGTCCGAGTTCCACGTTCAAATGTCTGGCCAAGATGCCGCTACCACCTCATCGAGCCGTCTAGCCGCCCACGTCCTCCGTCGCCACGGGACATCCGGTGTCGTCCTTTTCGCAAGCTTGCTGCGCTTCAATAGTCCATCCCTCAATCAAGCTCATCGATGATTTGGTGAGCCATCTACTTCTGCCGCGTCACCTTCGCATATCACTACTGGACCCATACGCACTAAACTGTCAGGACTGATGTAGGACCTATAGATATTCTAGTAGACGTGCTTCGTTCACGTTGTGAAGTTTTTCTCAAAGAGTTATTGGTATTTGACTTTGTCTTTTTTTAGTTTATATAAAAGCTTTGTGTGTGTTGTCGTGAGAAAGGAGGCTTCGCCTGAGAGAGTCGTTCCGAAAACAAATCTCTAAAAGAACCTGCTATCATCAGAATAGGAAGGGCTCCCAGGAATTTTCCTAGGGTTTTTCTACAAAGGAGTAGACGTTCCGCATACCTGCACACCTCGGCTTAGTCAGTTACGTAACGATTAACGATGAAAGCACACCTTTGATTCTGCCGCGGTTTTCAAAGCATGGAACTGGCTCGAATTTCTTCTCCGTGCAATGAAGGCACGACGATGCGGCTTCATAATCCGCATCTCATGAGCTTCGCACATATGGCGGGCGACGTATTTCGCGTTTCTCGAAGGACAAGTGAGTTTCTACGTGTCGCTTACCTTGGGCAGCTTGAGTACAAAGTGATGCGCGTTGGCGGCGATGGCGGCTTGCTCGATGTCGTGCTGCGTTGCAGTGCCCAGGCCGAGGCGGATATTCTCCGACACCGTGGCGTCGAAAAGCACGGGCCGCTCACCGACCACGCCCATCTGGCCGCGCAACCAACCGATGTTGTACGAACGTATATCCTTCTGATCCACGAGGATCTGCGAACACCCATTCCACGTATAGTGAGCCCCGTCGATCAGAAGTAGCTGCTAAAAACGGCATTTCGTCGTCGTTTGGGAACAAATAAACGCCGCGGGGAATTGACCGGAACTTCACTGGTCAGCATCGCTTTGCATCCATGGCGCTTACACAGCAGCCGCGTGAGCCATGTCTTCCAGTCAAATACTTAACTTCAATAATAAAAGAAACAACCATGGCAATCCAGTAACCTTTGAATTATTTTGCTGTTGAGCCTGGCACCGGGTGCATATTTTGGCGTTATTCAGGCACGTTAATCCCGTAAGCGACTCCGCTCAGGCTCTTTTGGCATCACCGAAAACAATTACAAAGCCAACATATAAATATTCAGTATGTTTACAAGAGGTATTGAGAATGTTGTATTGGGAACAGATGGGTATAAGGGTTAATGATGAATACCTCAGTAACCTCAGATTTGCTGATGACATTGCCTTGCTAAGTAACTCGTGAGGCGAATTACAAAGCATGATTACTGACCTAAACAGGCAAAGTAGAACGGTGGGCCTGAAAATTAATATACAGAAAACTAAAGTAATGTTCAGTAGCCTTGTACGCGCACAGCGATTTGACATAGGTGGCGAGGCAATGGAAGTGGTAAGCGAATATGTCCACTTAAGCCAGGTAGTGGCCCCTGATCTGAACCACGAGGCTGAGATAATTAGGAGGATAACAGTGGGGTGGAGTGCATTCGGCAAGCATTGTCAGATAATCAAAGCTGGCTTACCATTGTCTCCGAAGAGGAAAGTGTGTAACAGCTGCATCTTACCCGTACTCACCTACGGTGCAGAAACTTGGAGGCTAAGAGGATTCAGCTTAAACTGAGAACGACACAGTGAGCTATGGAACGGAAAATGGTAGATGTAACCTTAAGGGACAAGAGAACGGAGTGGGTTAGGGAACAAAGGCGTGTTAGGGACATAATAACAGAAATTAAGAAGAAATGGGCGTGAGCGGGCGATGTAATAGGAAGAAAAGAAAACCGTTGGTCATTAAGGATAATATTCGATCCCTAGAGAAGGCAAGAAGTTTGAAGGGATAAATTGGGCACAGTTAGCACAGCACCGGTATAATTCGAGGTCTTTGGGAGAGGCCTTTGCACTGTAGCGGGTGTGGACAGGCTGATGACGACGGAAGTTAATGTATGGCTCACAGCTAGAGGCCAAGATCGTGTCTTCAGCGCTGACTAAGAGTCATCTTGTGGGCTTCCGAAGCCACCACATCCAGTACCGATGCTAATGCTTTACGAGTGACCGAAATGTCGCCGGTCAATTATTGAAAAAGGTTTCCTGAGATCACAAAAAAAAAAAACAAAGGACACCTGACAGATCAACGCAAGCTCCTCAACGTAGCTATCAGCGCCTTCTTTGCAGAGACCGACGTATTTTCCTTGCATAGGAATGAATGCTTCCGTTATTGAAGGGTGTTGATTTCAGGCGTTTTACGCCTCAGAACCACGTTGTCATTACGAGAGACGCCGTAGTGGTGGGCTCCGGAGATTTAGAGCGGGCCTCAACATTTTCCCTCCATCTAAATGCTGCCACGCGGCCAGGATTCGGTCCGAAGGAACCATCAGGCAATTGCCAGCCACTGGACCACTGAGGCGAGCCTTAATAGATGATGTCCTTAACATAGTGAGCATGCTGGTGAAGATGGAGAGACAGTTCTAGGCTATCGAAAAAAAATGCATTAGTTTATGGGTCGAAAACCATTTCTTTTTCGTCAGAAGACTGCCGAGAAGGAAATGTGTTATATTTAGGCAGTCTTCGTTACTACCGTAGTAAGATAAGTTTTCTTGGGATTAAAAGGTTATATGGTTAGGTAGTCGTTCAGCAAAAATTAAAACAGTCAGTATGTGTCGTGAAAGGAATGTTGTTTATTCTGTGAGTGTGTCTAGTGGTACAAGCATTAGCGGATATGAAAGAGAAGGGTGGCTCAACACCGGATGTCATGTGGACGAACTTGCGCCGCAAAATCGCGAGTTCACGTGTGCGTCTGCGCTCCAAAGTCTGCAATCATAAGATGTCAGCATGTGATCAAGCTGAGAAGCTACGATCATAAGCACCGTAGATGAATCAGATTGTTTTTTCTTTCTGAATTTATTCTATATCCTTTCTGTCACATGTGAGATGTGGGGACCATACAGCTGAAGCGTATTATACTATCGCACGAACTAGTGATCAGTAAGCAGTAAGTTCACATCACGTGATTGCATTTTTTAAGGGTCGCCTAAAATAGCCAAACTTTTGAAGTGCATTTACAGAGATGTGGTTAGTATGGAGGAACTCAAACTTCCCCCAAACTGTGAAACGAATATGTAAGTACAAGGAAAGCACAGGGGAAATTATCATGACTGTTATTTCGACAATCATTTTCGATATAGGCCTATGGGGCATTGTTCGCCTTTCGTGGAGCACAGCTGACGCACTACGTCCAACGAAAAGGCTGCAGAAGGTTTCAAAGCTGCGTGCTTCCTGAAATCCCTATGCGGAATTTGCAGGTGCGTGTTTGGGTGTATTCGCCATTTGACTGAGCGTATTCCATGTTAGGCTTCGCAACTGCACTCTCATTCCAAGGCGTCAGCCAAAGGACGACCACCCTTCACTAACGCTAATGCCGAAACACTGCTCCCCTTAAAGTAGAAAGACAACAATGAAAATTTCATTCAGAACTTTCATAGTAAATAGGAAGTTATTAAATTCAAGAGGTATAAGGCTGCGCCCATTGATAACGTACAATGACGACACCACTACATTTTGTATTTTTAAATACCATCTCAGTGTATTTCTCCTTCCCAAACTGTGAA
Source organism: Hyalomma asiaticum (assembly GCA_013339685.2). Classification (NCBI taxonomy): domain Eukaryota; kingdom Metazoa; phylum Arthropoda; class Arachnida; order Ixodida; family Ixodidae; genus Hyalomma; species Hyalomma asiaticum. The sequence goes on from CM023482.1 coordinate 28,094,525, forward strand.
GGGTTTATATGAGCTGGGTATCATTGCCCACCTGTCCACCAGTGACATCGTAGAATCTCTGTAGGAGGTTGATGATGGTGCTCTTGCCGCACTTCTGCCTCCCGATGACAGCAACCGTCTCTCCGGGATCGATGGACATCGAGAAGTTCTGCAGCGCCTGCGAGGCAATAATACACACATGGGACAGAAGGATGCTCTCGGTAACCAGCCGTGGTAGCCGGGCGGCTAGAGGTACGCGTACGAAGCTGGAGGTACGTAGGCTACGTAGGCAACATTTCCATGTGGGCTATTTGGATTAAAAAAGGAAATAAAGAAGAAGAAAGATGTGGTTGCTCCCTCTTTCAGAGGGCTGTGAGTTCGATTCCCAGGGCATCAACGAAAGTTTTTCTGAGTCTATTTCTTTATTGTTCTCACATGATTATTTTACTGCAACATATCCGTTACGGTAGTGACATATGGGGTCGTAATGGGCCCCGGCATAAAATGCTTTTGTGTTAAAAAATCGTGTAGCTATACTTAGGTGCATGTTAAAAAACACCCCCCATGCTCAAAATCACTATGGAGCCTCCCCCCCCCCTCCCGCCCGCTTGTCTTTTACGGGGCGCGACTCATAATAGCCTGGTTTTGGCACAGAAACCCTTTCGCACAAATATATTGTTACGCACAAGGTAAGTACGCGTGCCTTACTTGCGTAATACGCAGTGTCGCACGGCCTATTACGATATATATGCCACGTGAATGCCTATGAAAGCGCTGCTGCTGGCCACTTCGTGCAGCCGGCTACCGTCGGCTGTTGCTCTCTGCGACGTTGTTCACGTGTCACGGTCTTGTGCGCGTTGCCATAGCGAAATAACCAGCTCGCAGTACACGAGTGCGGCGACTGCAGCTTCAAGGGACGTTGAATAACAATTTGAAGCCATTCAAACACAACCGCCTCTTGAACGCAGGCGTTTATACAGTTTTGCGATATTGCGGGGATGGGAGGGTCGTTGCCATGGCGTTATCAGAATGTGGGGAAGGTGACGGGTGGGGCGGGGGGGGCATCCACTTATGATGAGGCATAAGGAGGCTGTATGAAGGGGGAGGGCGGGAATACGCTCGAAGTCCTCACACGGAAGGCTTGTCCCTTGAAAAGGACAAAAAGCTGAGCTAGTGGGTAAGGATGCATAATGCAAAGAAAATGCGTGTAGAACATGGACACAAGGGAAGAGAAGCGGGCTACACGAAGTGGTCAGAAACTTGTCCCGTAGCTTCCGACCGCTTGAGCATGACTTTTCTTCGCTGTTCACGCAATGGGCAATGGTGGTAAGATGCTTGCACCATCTGCCCTTTACCTGCCTTGAATGTGTAAACTGCGTCTTGCAGCAAAAAGTCGGGCATTGATACGTCCCACGAATTAAAAAAATAGAGAAACAAGCTAATAAGACATATAACCATGGCGGTTCCTATTTCCTTCGACGTGGGGGCTATTTCGTATGGCACCTCACATTTAGCCCGATGCAGAATCCTGCCCTGGCCTACTTGTTGCATGGCTGGAAAGACAGACGTGGCAGAATGGCAAAGTGAGGAAGAGAGCAGAGATGCTTTTTATGTCCTGTTTATTTTATTTTACCGTTGCGACAGATCCTTGCTGTAAAGTAGCCATAATGAGTTCTGCTTCTCTAAGATTTTTCGTTGTTTGGTAGGAGTCGCACATATGCAATTTGCCCCCCCCCCGCATTTACCGCACCTTCCCCTTTTCATATTTTCTTGTTAACAGTTGCGCACATATGCTCATTCGTCGTCATCCCTCTTTTACAAATCGCAGTTGTTTTAAGAATAAGACAGGGGAGTGTGTATGTGCTCTATATGCCTGCATCCCACTGCCCGAGTTAATAAACGTTAAAGAAATGGACACTGCAAGCTTGAAGAGAGTTCAAAACTAGTCCAAGACTAAATATAGCTTCGGTGAATGGTGAGCATTCTATATATTGTTACAAGATGTAATGCAGGAGCAAACCTTCAAGTAACAATATGGACTGCTGGAAAGGTGCTCGCCTGAAAGCCGCGTACATCGTACCCTTGTTGCGAAAATAGCATAGCCTGCACACGCAGATAAAGCTCCAAAACAATGCGGGGCATTGCAGGCCCAAGGAAGGCGCATATATGAGGATATTTCCCGTGCAGGTACCAGGAAATTTATAACTATTTCTGCATACATCTTTATTATAGAGGAAATCAAACATTTGATTACAGAACTTGACCGGCGCTTCCTCGTGCCTAAATATGTCATCCGCTTTCCATTTACGTAGCATCAAAAGACAAAAATACTCATACCATAGCTTCGTGCGCTTTGAAGACGGTCGCTAAGAAGACTAGAAGTTTTGAAAGCTGCATCAGGCAGGGTAGTTCGGTGAACGCGGCGGGACTGCAGGAGCGGTGCTGCACCCACTCGCCTTATTCGCTTACGCGTTTGGCAATTTCCAAGGGGAATACTTTTGCGTTTAATAACAATTACACAATTGCGCTTCTAAGCTGGCTTTCACGGCAATATTATGCGATATGTCATATATAATCAAAGCTATCAAGATTGCGACGTCATGAACATGAGGTAATGAGAATTCAATGTTTGATTTACCAGTCCGCTCAAATGACATATTTATTAATAAGGTACCGAAACAGTAATGTGCCGAATTTACAATTTAAAAGCGAGAGGTCTGATCGCGACATCTCATTAGTCCACAAAACAAGGCAGCTACTTGTCACATGCTCCTCTTCGCACCTGGGCTTTGTTACGTTGGTCTGAGGGACGCGCCTGACAAGTATGCGAACAGGGTTGGCCAAAATTGTGTTAAGGCCACGCATATGCCCACTTTCAGACAGTTTCGTGCACTTCCTGCAACGCAAAGATGGCACACGAACGATGGGTGAGTGCAGCAAAGCGTTGTCTCCTCGGCCTACCGCGAGTACAGTCGACGGCACCCCCTAGGTAGCCATAAGTGGCGCCTTTATAGGCGGTGCACCGAGCGTATAGTGCCTAAAACTCGTTATTAAAGATTCTTCGCGAGTCCTTGATCACAAGCGTTACATCCACGTCATAAGCATTACTATCGTGACGGCACTACTGAATCCCGGCATAAAGTGGACGCGCCTTCAAGTGTAATATAAAGGGTCCGCGGATGCGGCTGTGCAATATACTTAGCGCTGTGTAATTACATTGGAAATCTTAAAATGGTAATTATTTTCATTTATGACACCTGTCACATGATGCCTTTGTAGCGTATGTCCCATCAGAAGTGGCTATAAAAACTTACAAAACGCGCAAAATGTCCTGAGCAAACGAAGTCATGGTCAGTGTTTAAACTATACACTGTTCCCTTGTGTAGGGTCGTACGCTTATCGAAAGAGAATAAAAAATTCGGCAATGGAAAGAAAAAAGATGCGCCAAAATTTATAACTCCACAGCCTGAAATCGTAAACTGCGCTTTGGTCGCTAATCGGTGAAAGCTAATATATGCATGTACAAAGAGAAAAAGTCATGTGATTAGACCAGAAATGTGTAGGCAAATAGCGTGAACAGTGAAACGCACACATATTGTTTAAGTTTATTGTTTAGCAGTGGCTCTCTCTGTAATTACGCTTTTGACCATGAATATCAATTTTTTTAGGTTCCTTTTAGGGCTTCCAACAATCCGGTGTGAATTATTTACACGCTCAAAACTAATTAATCACTTTAAGTTGAAGGTGCCATGGCCGCCCTATCGCGATGACCTCGATGGGACGGTGATTACGACGGCGCAAGGGCGGCAGAATGGCTTTAAGAGATGTTTGACAAAGCGGACATGGATTGGATTGGATAAACTTTATTTGTCCAACGGCTAAAGTTTGTGCCCGGGGCTAGGCTGCCAGAAGTCCAAGAAAGACAAGAAAGACAGTCCAAGACAAGAAAGACGGACACACGTAACACGAGAGGACGACTGTTGAGCCAAAACGTGCTCACACGAGCTGGTTCGGGAGAGAGAAATTGGAGGAAAGCTAGTTTATGACCGGAGAAAACTTATGAGGATTCTATGCGCAGAACCATATGTGTCGTTTCTCAGACCCAAGCTACGTGTCCCCTAAAGCACGCAGCCTCTGCCACGTCCATACCACGATGTGAGAAGATACAGTAATTCTATTATCCTTTCCGGAGGGTGGATGTTGACAGGTGAAGCCCACACACTGGGACGACAGATTATTTTTCGAACTGCCCCTGAGGTTGCGGAGCCCCACGCTGATCATCAGGCACACCGCATAGGGGGCTTCAAAAGTTTGCTCAACCTACGGCCCTACCCCCCCCCCCCCCACCCTTCCCCCTCCACTCGTATAGCACAATACGTGGGCGTCTAGAATTACAGTCTCACTGACAACAGTGCACTGCCTGAATCGAACACGCGTGATTAGGGCGACTATAGTCGGACACCGTAACCACTGCACAACCACGGTTTGTGAGGATACATTGGTCTTCGCATTCCACCTTGAAAGGTATTACGAGCAACAATGATCAATCGACATTCCCGATATCGTAAGTAGACATCACTCCGAATTTTGAGATTCCTAGTGGTCCCCTGTGAGCGACCAGGGCTTATCTTCTGCTCATTCGAGCCGCGCCACTACTGCAGCATTCCGAGGGGCATCTCCATCGCGGCAGCATTATCAATGTAAGGATTGTTTGTGACGCACTCCTTACTACTCCTACTATACGGTCAAATTCTTTAGGGGCGAAGCAGCTTAGGGCCGAGCCTTGTCCAAAGTCCCTCGTAGTCGCCGTGCTCCGGTTCGCATGGAGTCCGCCAGGGCCGCTGCGGTGCACAGGTGCGAGAAAAACATAAAGGTAGCGCCTGCTGCCCCGCGGGCTACCGCCCTATTATAAAGGGGATGCTCCTAACATCCATCCATTCAAGCGAGCGTTCGCTTTGATTGAGCCCGCTAGGGGCGCTGCGGGGCACAGATGCGAGCGCCCGCTTTGAGTGGAGACGGCTAGAGGCGCTGCGTGCGCGCCGCGCTACGGGCACTGCGGTGCCCTTAGCGTGTGGGTGTGGGCCCATTCCGGAGGCAGTGAAGGCAGACGCTGTGTGTGCATGTGTGGGCCGATCCCGGAGGCAGTGCAGCTAGACAGTGTCGTCCGTGTCCTAAGAGAGAGCGAACGGTGCGCGTTGACTATGGAGACGCTCTCTCTGTGGTAATGATGATGATTGTGGTTCGGTTAGGGAAAGGACGCTACTTTCTGCAGATCCATGTCGGTAGCACGGCTAAGCATCAGTGGGGGTTGGGACAATGGGAGAGAAAGCTGCAGTGGAGGTCTCCGGAAATTTTGAGCACATGGGGTTCTTTAACGCGAACACTTTACGAGGTCGCACGGAACGAAAACGCACTGTCGCCCGCGAGAGACAACGCTGACGCAGGCAGCGTCTGCTAGCGAGTTTTTCTTTATTGAAAAAACCGACTGCTCGCGCTGCGTAGCCGTTCACCGGCCACCCCTCTGAGGGCAGGAGGTCGTGCCCCTTATATATAGGCAATGGATCTTGACCTGCAATGTAGTGCCGGTGGGAGATTTCTCCTGTGCGCAGTTGAACCATAAGAATTTACAGCGTGCACGTTAATTAAATGTAATCGGGTAGTCAGCACGACTGTGCTGTCTGTGGGAGCGCAGGAACGTCAAAAGATCAGGGGCAGAAATTACACGCGTGTAATACACGCGCGTTGTCAGTCATTTACATGCATGAGTGGGCAATGTCACGGGGGTTTTACGGTAACCCGTAAACTTCGCCCACTCGTCATGGTTCACTTCTGTGACGTAATTCCGTAACGAAAGTATATGTCTGAAAAATAAACGCACATTTTAGATAAAAACAGTTCCACTCGCTCGGAATCGAACCCACAAGCAGCCAGAGAGCGACGGTACGAGGTGGAAGCGCTACCACCACACCACCGACCTTTTTTTTCTTTATTACCTGTCTATGGTACATAACAAATGATACAGTAACCCGCCCAAACGAAATTGTCAATACAACTTCACAATACTCATTGTACATGACACACAACAAATGACACAATAACCCAAACCAAATTGTCAATACAACTACACAATGCTCATTGCACATGAGGTCACCTGTTATCCACCAGCAAGTGCTGGCTTCCTGAGATTAAAATTCGCGCAATGCTGTGAGCGGCTCTAATCGAGAGAGCCACTCGGGAGGTTCAGCGGAGGCTTTTAGGGGCGAAGCTCCTTATGGCGTCACCCGATCGTCACCATTATCGCTTGTTTGTAACCACCGGCGCGTGCCTGCCGGGAGGCACGCACGCGCCGGCGCTCGCCGAGGGCGAGCGCGTGCCTCTCTCTCTCTCACTCTTCCGTCTGCTGTCTTGTGAGAGAGAGACAGAGAGAAAAAAATTGACGGCAGATCCACGAAGTGAATGATGATGAGATTGGGCGAAGCTCCTTGAAGTAATCATCGGTTAAACCGTGAAATTTCTCCCGTTAATTCGCCCGATAAAAATGACGTGAAACGATTGATTAAATGTTTTATCAAACTTTTATTGCTGGTTTCCGTTGTCCTTTCATTATGACCGCTTTGTGGTCGGTGAAATGTAAGCTAAGTGGTTGTTGCACTGCTTACACCATTGCTTTACCTGGCATCTTTCGTTAAGCAGCTGGCGTCTTTTCGTTTTGTTTTAGAAACATCTGGCGTCTTTTCGTTTTGCTTTTAGAAAACATCTGGCGTCTTTCGTTGGTTTATTTCATCAATCAACGGCGTTTTGAACAAAATTTTTATTGTTTAATCACGCACAGGAGAAATCTCACCAGGCACTACCTTGGAGGTAAACAATGGCTGCTACTGGGAATGAGAGACAGCAGAAGTCGGCTTTTAACACTTCTACTTCTACTAACGTTTCCTACTGGAACATGCCAATGGCTGCTAATGGGGAACGAGAGACAGAAGAATTCGGCTTTTAGTTAACGCGCACGCTGCGAATTTTTTTTATTGTTCAACAACGCACAGGAGAAATCTCCCACCGGCACCACCTTGGAGGTCAAAGCGTAAGACTGGTTACGCACTACGACTACGACTACGACGAGGGACGAACGGGTGCCGCTTTAAGGAGCTTCGCCCCTAAAAGAGCGAAAGGCGCGCGTTGATGGAAACGCTCTTTCTCAAATGAACGCTGTACCAGCTCGCAAAGAAGGAGAACGCGCCCTCACCCGCGAGAGACAACGTTGGCGCAGGCAGCGTCTCCTAGCGAGTTTCTTGATTGAGAAATACCGACTGCTTGCGTTGGAGAAGCGTTCACCGGCCACCCATATATACACATATAGGCACTGGAACTTGACTTGCAATGAAGTGCCGGTGGGAGATTTCACTTGTGCGTAGTTGAACCATAAGGATTCGTAGCGTGCGCGTTAACTAAATTAATCCGGAACTCGGCACGATCTACGATGAACATCCCGAGCTTCGCCCACTCACCATCATTCACTCCGCGGATAAGCTGTAATTTTTTTGGATCTCTATAAACCAATTTACACTTGAATCACCACACCACCGACCAACTTGCAAAATGGAGAAAAAACTGGCCTTATATCTTTACTGCACCAGTTTGCAATTTGCATCTAATTTAGGTCTGGTTAAAGCAAAGGTGTTTAACAAACAAAACTGCTCCCAAATTAACATAGTCTCTATTTCACTGCGCTTTGGTTCCCAGAGGTGGTACCGCGACCTAGGAACGATGGAGCGATGTCATAAATTGCCGCGTTAATATCTGCGCCGGCTGTTAGCGCTTTAGTAGTCTCGACACCTCTATCGCCGCGCAGGATTCGGCATCCTTCTCGGTCTGCCGGCGCGTTGCTTCAACCACGGACGCTACATAATTTGTCTCGTGCGGCATATATGATAGCCAGTTGCGTTGCGATGCGCTCTACTCCAGGAACGGAAAGACGCTCGCCTACAAGCAAATGATGCGCCTTTCGCACAGCGAAGTGTGCGTTCACAAAACGGTCCGCTGACAAACAGTTCAGTTTCGCTTGCAAGGTTTCATCATAGGGAAAAGGCGTTCTCTCCATGGTTTCACCGCTTGCGAACGTCCCTGGTTTAGGCAGGTATACGCAGGGCGCTGGCGCGTTCAGTGCAGTATCTTCAGGAAAAATGCTAGTCGTTCGAAAGCTTTCGACTGTGTTCAACTGTCGATAATCCCTGTGCAGAGTGGAGGAGCAGCTGATGTGTAAATTTAAGAGGTTCACATGTGCAGAGTATCTAACCCACCTCCCGCCCGTCGATTCGTTTCGTTTCTGGAACGGCTGGAACAGCGCTCCCTTAGTACGTACATTATTGCCCTAAATCGCTTACGTTTGTTCTAAGCACATTGCTGCTTCTGTGCGAAGACAGGTTTCACTTTCGCGTTATACCGATTCCAATGACAGAGGGCTCAACCATATTTTTTTTATACTGGATGACCGGAACAGCCCCTTCACAAGCAGCTGAATGTGCAATTACTCTTTTCAAAACATTCAGTCAGGCAACAGGAAAGGCTTCAATTTTGAAGTTAACTAGTACTTAATTGTAACTATATATGGCCTCTCATCTTGTGAGGAAGTTATTATGAACGAAGTTTGTTTTTTATATTGTGAAATGACATATTTGTTCGGGCAATCCGCAAACCAAGTGACACCGGCTGCGTGTAATGTCCAGTGCTACTTCTGGTACAATCTTCTGTTCGCAACACTATAGATGCGCACTACCCTTAAAACATACGCTGTTTGTGCAGGACGAAAGTGACAGCTATCAGAAAGCCCCAGCTGCGCTAGCGTGCGCACGCCATCACGACATGCTCACTTTCACAGATCAAGGTTGCAGATAGTTTGACTTCGATTTGAGTACGTAAGTGATGCATGGTTGACGAGTCTTGACAAACAGAGTAAGATTGTCAGCGATGAGTATGTCAGAAGAGAGCGCTGAAACATTTTTGAAATCATAACTACAGGCCTCTTTAATTCGCATGCTGTTGGTTCTCCTCACAATTAAAAAAAAAACACGGGTGCGTTGCTTATGCGGCTGCTTTTGATATTAGCCTGTCCGTTCGTTGCGAACTACTTCATGTAGCTCACAGGGCACGTAGCACACGAGACAATTAGTAGACTAGTAGGCTTACTTTTGCCAGAAGCTTATAATACAGTTGATATTTGCCGACCCTTCTCACGCGACTTTAGGAATGAGGAATATTATCACAAGTAGATGAAACTGCCAGGTTCGCAATTAAGGTAAACATTGAACTTTCCTACTCCCCTACAAGCGAGTATTCAGCAGTGCGCACACCCGCAATACCATCGATAAATTTTTCATTTAGTGCCTTTGTTGGTGCAACACATAGCGATGCCCGTACACGGGTATATATATATATATATATATATATATATATATATATATATAAATAAGAACACTGACACACATCACATCAACAGACACCACTACACAGAATATGTGAACTAACTGTAGATTGACTGTAGATGTAATTGACTGTAGATGTTATGAGCAGGTGGAAACAGGCAAATTCAATTTTTCAAAGACCGAAATATCACGCATTCGCGTGACCCATAATAAGGTGGCTTTGGTTAAGCTCTTCTCCCGTTCACATAATAGTGCGAACAAGGTTTTCCAGAAGTACAGCCGCGCACACCTCTTGGAACGACTCACCGGTGTGCTGGTGGGTAGAGAAGGGTAGCAGAATGTGACGTCGATGAACTGGATGGCACCTTCGAATTCCATCGGCTTGATCCCAGTAGTAGATCTGCTATCGATGGCCGGTTTCTGTAACAGTGGAAGCAAATACATTGAAGAAGATGATGCAAGGAGGCGCACATAGCCCACGATATAGTCGCTGCGGAAAGCGAGTAATTCTAACTCTCCCTAGCACCACATTCCCTCAATACATTTTACTGGTCACGGAACTTCTCCGTCACTCTACGGGAGAGCTTTGTGTGCTGCCGGCTTTAACCGCGGGACGGCGCCACCGGTGCTAAGGAGGCGCTCGTGGAGCCCTGCGACGCGACGGCGTGGTGTGTTGGCTCCATTGGCGCCGTGTTTTATGGCAAATGTGCAGTGCTGTCTGTGCTGTTACCGTTTTCGAACATTACGAATAGTTAGCGGCAGCTCGGCAAACAATGCCGACGACGTGCTGTGTGCCGAATTGTCGCTCCGGCTACAGAGGAACGGTCGAAATAGTGTCCTTGTTCGCGTTGCCCAGTGACCCCCAAAGGCTAGAGAAGTGTAAACGAGCGATACCGCGTCAGGAAACGGGTACGTTCTCATTTAGTTCACCGAACGTTCGCTTCTGCGAAAAACATTTACATAAGGAGGGCATCATTTGTGAAGACGAGCACGGTATACAGGGCACTGTTAGGGTGCCACGTGAAAGGGCTAAACTGAGGGCCGACCCAATTCCTCGATTGTTTGAAGGCTAATTGTTCTTCGCTGTTTCTAAGATGTGTTGGGAACATATAATCGTGCATATTCATTTATATTTCTGAAACCTCTATGTATACCTTCTTCAGTTTCTGTCTTGAAAATAAAGTGCTTACAGAACAAATATACTATTATAAAAATATATAAAGGTTCAATAGTTCCTAGATCAATCAGCCGCTCATGAAATTTCTTTGATATTCGTCCAAGTGAAAGGAGCTGTTGTATATTATCACGGAATGACGTTGCCTCGGGGCGGACTCTAGCTGTAGGTTCACGGTATCACCGCACATGCGACGTTAGAAGCGCTTCGACCGCTCCAAACACCGTCAGAAGCTCTCGGCCCTTTTCGAAGAAAACAAGGAGGAGATCGCTTTCTGAGCTAGGAAACTCCGACTTGGTGCTTTCCCACGCAAGCCCCCGGCGTGATTCTGGAAACACCAGACGCGGTGCTTCGGATCAGCAATGCAGGGCAGGATAGCGGGGCGCCTGTTTCGCGGGCACCGGCCGCGCGCAGACGTACGCTATTGTGTGGTCGGCGGCCTCAGTATCCGAGGTGGACGACAAATGCGCATCTTTGTTATGACTGGCGAAGCAGGGACCCCCATTGTCTCGGACGCTAATGACCAGTCAATCAGGCGAGGTGAATGAGGATGCCGAATCGGCGACCACGAGAAGGGTTTGGCCATCGCTCTCTCCAGTGCATTAATTGCGAGAGGGATATTTTTGGGCGGAGCTAGAAATGCAGTGCCGGATTAACTGTCTCTATAAACACGCCCAGATTCCGCAGACAGCGAATCAGAGGAACATGAGCGTATTTAAGCGCGGAGTATTGAGTTCTCAATTTTATGGAGTTATCAATTTTAGCGCGCACCTCTTTTGTCATGTCAGGGAACAAAACCTGTCATTCGGTAGAATAGCCAGAAAAAGTCGTAGGGTTGCCTAAAGTTGTACCTCTTTCTACAATTTTATACCATTTTATACAACAACTTCATAACAGCGACGACTCACCGAAGTGTTCAGTTGCGTCCGGAGTGCACGAAGGATCGGTAGTCGGTCCTTTGTTGTTCTTAATATATATACTAAGGACGTTCCTTCAGAAGTAACCTTTAATATTCATCTCTTCGCTGACGATGTGTTACTTTTAGAGAAATCACTACAGACAAAAATGCTAATCACCTACAATTTGATCTAAATATAATGTATAACTGGTGCAGTACATGGCTGATAGAATGGAACGTTAAGAAGTGCAAACCTATGTGTATCTAGAACTGCTAATACCTCTCAAGATGCTACTTAAATAACCTTCTTTTAGGTTAGGTAAGCTTCCATAAATACTTCGAAATTAATACTGCATACAATGTTACTAGGACGACCCACATTAATTATGTAGGAAACAACGCTAACGGCAGCCTTGGTTAACTGAAAGGAAACTCTTTCTCTTCTCGCCTACTGTTTAAGGTTACTACTGTGCCAAACATTACAACGCCCGAAATTAGAATACGCTTCATCAGCCTGCGACCCTCATAACAAAAACCTCATCAAAGCATTGGAATTGGTTCAGAATAACACAGCCTGTTTCATTATTACCAATTATAACATTACTTCCAGTGTAACAGCCATTAAAACTAGTCTTTCACTTCCATCTCTTGCAACCGTACATACAATTTCACACTTGTCAATGTTTGAAAAAATGTTTCACCACAAATCGCTGCATGATGCCCTTATTGCCTCTCCACAACAGGTATCGTTTCGCATTGACCATTCTCATAAGGTTAACATCCTTCCATGCAACACAGACGCATATTTTTAATAATTAATTCCTCGGACATCCTTACAGTCCACCACCCGAAAACATTACATCCATCAATAAAAATTCCCTGTTTCGTGATGCCCTAAACAACTTTATTCAGTAACTACACAAGTTTGTTTCGCTGTATATCCTGTAGGTATTTTCGACATTCTATTTATTTCAAGTATAATTCTTGTATTCTTTGTATGTTTTGCCCATTCTTTGATGTATTATATGCAAAAGCTGTTCTCACTCATTTCATATACTCTATGTATTTGCTTGTATTTATTCCACATATTATGTTGTATTTTGTATTTCGTGTATATTTTGCATTGCATCCTGTAAAAGTGTTCTTTTAGGGGCGAAGCTCCTTAGGGTTTGGGTCTGTCCGTCCGTTGTAGTAGCGCGTTACCTACTAGGAACGCGCTACTAGCAGGGCGCGTGTGGGAACGCGCTACTAGGAGGGCGAGTGCCTCCCAGCGCGCGAGCTCTCTCACTCTTCCACCTGCTGTCGTGAGAGAGAGAGACAGAGAGAGCGAAAGACGCGCGTTGACTATGGAAACGCTCTTTCTTCGATGAACGCGCTACCAGCTCGCAAAGAAGGAGAACGCGCCCTCACCCGTGAGTGACAAGCTTAACGCAGGCAGCGTCTTCTAGTGAGTCTCTTGATTGAAAAATACCGACTTCTCGCGCTGGAGAACCGTTAACCGGCCACCCACATATATATATATATATATATATATATATATATATATATATATATACGCACTGGATCTTGACTTGCAATGAAGTGCCGGTGGGAGATTTCACTTGTGCGTAGTTGAACCATCAGGATTCGTAGCGTGCGCGTTAACTAAATTAATCCGGAACTCGGCACGATTTACGATGAACCTCCGGAGCTTCGCCCACTCATCATTCACTCCGTGGATATGCTCTGTATTTTTTTTGCCACTTGTGTACCTACTGAGTCTTGTACTTCAATGTTGTAAACTAGTCATTAGACTAGTTTACAACATTGATATACAACGAAGTACACACGAAGTCATGCTTGGCAGACTTTTGGAGTCCATCAAACCGCATCGACCTCAAAGCTCGACAGTGGCGGTACATAATCTGTCTACTCACAGGCGTAATGCTGCCGAGACCTTCTGTTTTCAAGCTCGGCTTGGACTTTTATTCTGGAGCAGCCTCCGACGGTTAGAAAGCTCATATGTGCTGCTGAACACGCTGTCAACTATCAGGCGCACCGGCATGACAGCCGGAACCCGCGTTATCTGGGTCCTGTATCAGTTGCGCCACAGAAAGCTTCCTTCTCCGCCTTCCACTGATGAACGCAGTGCTTTGAAACGGCTTCGGGAAAGTGTTGCAATTGTTATTCTCTCAGGGGATAAAGGAAATGCCTACGGTAGTTCTCGACACTACCGTTTACAAAAGAAAAGTGCTGAATTTGCTTCAAGACCGCACTTGCGTGCCATCTTGAACTTCACGCAATCCCATTGATCTCACCGTTGAGCAGTGTGTTGCTGCTGCTGACGCTGATCCGTATTTAGAGGAAAAGACAGGCCGTTTTATTTCCCCGATCTGAGGAAGCTGCTTAATTTTTGCCTTGCCAAAACCTACTTCTGCTTCTATAAGGTCATCTATAAGCAAGCTCATGGTGCACCTATGGGTGCCTCTATCTCGGTTACTTCGGCGAACGTCGCAATGGAATGCCTGGATAATGAATTTTGGGGCCTAACGTCCGAAAACCAGCTCTGATTATGAGAGACGCCGTAATGGAGGTCTCCGGAGATTTCGACGACACGGGGTTCTTTAACGTGCACTGACATCGCACAGGCACACGGGCCTCAACATTTCGCCTCCATCGAAATGCAGCCGCCGCGGCCGGGATTCGATCCTGCGACCTTCGGATCAGCAGCCGAGTGCCATAACCATTAGACCACCGTGGCGGGACAGGCTGGAAAATCGGCCTCTCGCTTCTTTCAGCCCTCGTCCAAAATTTTCCTACGCCATACGTCATGCGCCAGCATCAGAACGATGTCGAAAAGAAAGTGGCGCCTAATGCTCTGGCTGAACATACAGCTATGACTGATCACACCGTTGACTGGATAAACGAGGGTATCACCGGGAAAGAAACAAACTGGAAGTCACGCGTGTACCTCGAATCGCTCGAGATACAACTTGCAAGGAAAACACTGAATCATAATGATGGAAACCTTCCCTCGTCCTACGCGTGGTGCTTGCGTCACGTGCTGAAACTTGTATCATATCTGCTTATGCGCGCACTTTTGTTTCAAGCACAAACGTGCCGGTGTTTAATTTTGTGCTTTCTTCCCTTCCTTTTCACACTAACCTTCTTGCCCACTGCGACTTTAGATATCATAGAATAAAGCGATTAGGAGATTGCTTTCCTCGGCACAAGCCGGCGTCCTTCACTCAGCCCGTCGTCATGACCGATACAAAACCTTGTAGAGACATTGCTGGTTGTTAGGCCTCTTGTGCACAAAGATTCCCATAGGGAAGCCAATAAGTCGTTTTTATTTTAGACTTTTATTTGATCGGTGTACTTCGCTTTCTTCATGGCTACTAGACTATAGCCCACTCTGCTGAGAGCCTTGTTTAGGCTCTGACGGTATAATATATGAAACGAACTAAAAGGAATGTGCTCGGCGCACCACGCGCCTGGTAACGCCAAAGTGATTAGCTGAAAGCTTGTAGCAAAATTAAGTAAATATATGCTAATTCACTCCGTATTGAGCCAGAAAACTGCGACCTCAAGGAAGAAAAATTAAGGGCTAGCACGATCTTGACTACATGAGTTCTCATTATGATCCAGCAATGCGTGGGAAAATTTCACGATCAAGCATTTTCTGCAGCCGTTTCGCTTCACGAACAAACGGATGTGTTAAGATCCTATTACTTCCTTAAAGAAACGAGAACATAATGCTTACAGACATTGGCGTGAATTTGAGAGACACACAAAATAACTTCGTGTTCTGAGTTTTGCTAGTATGTAGCTACCACACTCAAATAAAAGACCCGAGCCCACTAAAACAAAAGAGGAACTGACTGCTGCTTGCGCAAGGCCACTATACTTACCCTGTCGATAACCTGGTAGACTTTTCCGGCTGCTCGCTTCGCGTTGGCGAAAGCATGAAAGTACGGCGTCGCTTGTCCCAGACTCATGGAGAACATGAGAACGCTAAAGAAGACCTGTTGGGAAGAAAAACGGATATATAAGGCATCTGTGATTGCGATAAGCGCAGCAACAAGACGTTAAATAGTCCCTGAAACTTGTTATTGTTACAGTGTCACCTGCTACATCACTGTAAAGTCATTCACGTCATAAAATTAAGCAAAAGGACCTTGCACCAAGACAGACATGGGCGTACTTCTGTCTCTTCCCTCCTCACCTCTTATGTTCCTCCTCAACTCACTTAGCGGCGGGATGCATGGTAGCGAAAGCCGAGCCTCTGATAGCCCCCGCTTTGCCAAGGCCTAAATAACGACCTAGCGCCGCAACGTCGCAAATGAGGGCGCTGGCATCAGTAGTGCTACCTTTTCTAGTACTACACCGGCAACGCGAGTACGCGCCGCCAGGTGGCGATACCGAACGCGTATTTATAAAGCGAAATTCAGTAAAGAAGAAGAAAAATGCACATGCTGTGAGGAAGATAGGGAAACGACGGAGCATGTTCTGATTGAATGCGGAAATATCCACCCAGGTGTACGTTTGGGCACCACCCTACAGGAAGCCTTGGGTTTTAGGGCGAACAACGGGAAGCTGAACATAGCCGCGATTGAAATAAGTAAGAGACGGTTAGAATACTGGTGGCAGAAAACTAGAGAGAACGGACAAAAATAATTATAAAAAAAATATGGACTTTATGCCATAAGGGGACAGGGAACTGGGCTATGAATTTC
Organism: Hyalomma asiaticum; assembly: GCA_013339685.2. NCBI lineage: Eukaryota > Metazoa > Arthropoda > Arachnida > Ixodida > Ixodidae > Hyalomma > Hyalomma asiaticum. The sequence goes on from CM023482.1 coordinate 28,110,710, forward strand.
CGTTTTTGCTATAGTATGATCGATTTGATTGAAGTAAATTTAAAAGGCATGAGGAAAACTTAAAGAGAGGAAAAAAAAAGTTCTACGAGCCTGGTGGCGCACAAGTCACCGCCCCGTTACAAAGGGGACGCTCATAGCATCCATCCATCCATCCTGGTCCTTCGGCCCACCTTCGGCACGCCCGAATGTCAGCCGGGAAAGCAAATCTTTGCGTGCCAATTGCGCAGGACATGGGCAGGGGCGGTTGAAAACTGTTTAGGTTGAGTCGCGCTCATCTTTAACAATGCAAATATTTACAACCATGTTATGCATTGCATACTTAAATTACAGCACTAATGTTCATCTGCTAAAGTCCATGAGGTATCGGCGCCTTGCATGTATACAACTTCACCAAAACCGTCTCAGGGGTTCCTTTAAAAAAAAGCAGTGGAAATGTCACGCCGAAGTCGTCAGGACGCAACGTACAATTATGAGCTAGTCGGTGCACATCTCTTACTTTTGGTGAAATATAATACATATGAGGAGGAAGAGGCAAAAATGCACGTAAAAGACCCGTAGGTGGCATATTACACGATGGGTCTACAAGAATGCACCTTACGCCTACATCGAAGTTGAACCGTTTGGTGTATGGTGCGGTGTGGGAGAGATGGTTATCGAATGGCTCACGTTTTATAGAGGGTGCGCCTGCATAGTGAGCTAAATAAGGATTGACCGAAGTATAACAGAGGTTGTGGGCGACCGTGCTTTTAGTACTGTTGCGTTTAGTACGTATAGAGTTGAGTTCCCAAATCTCTCTCCTGCGTGGTACTTGAGGGCTACGAACGAGCACTAACAAACCCACACCGAACAGCATCAGGTTAAGGGTGCCACTGGAAATTTCGGGTAGAAAATGTTGAGATAACGTTTCTACGCAAGGTGGTTGTTGCTACGCTGACGTGCGCTGACGACACTCACGATGATAAGCGTGCTCGTCTCGTATTTTCTTTGTCCTGGAGGCAGCTCGAAGTCTTGGACCATAAGGTCGATGCCGTACCAGAATCCGAGAGCATAGGTGGCGAAGATCGCCGTCCAGATGACGGACACGCCGACGCTGGCAACAAGGCCCTTGCGGAAACCCGTTTGCGTCGCACGATCTAGACGGTCCGAGTAGCTGCAATTGCAAGTTTTTCGATGGAATATGCTTCACAGTCCTTAGTGATATTTCGCCATGTTCCAAAATCTTAGGACATGCGAGCTTGCAAAGCAAATAAAAATATTTGTACTAATAAATGTGAATATAGACTTCCTTGGCACCAAGGGCAGTTCTGCGAACAGAATCCTATCAACATACAGTAATAAATGAATATCGGTGACGCTGAACTGTATGTGACTCTGTTGAGGCCTAATCTTCTTGGGCGCAAATGCAGTAAAACATGCTATTCGCGCCCAAGAACGCTGCTCAATGCCACTGCGCAAATCGCTGAAATTTCGTTAAGTTACACGTTTTTCCTCATTCATTTGCAACACCTCTTTGCGTAATTGTGCACCTAGCAACATGTAATTACGCCTGAATGAACGAACTCAATTACTAAAGGCCTTTAAGAATGAAGTCTTTTGGGGGCGGGACATGGTAGCATAACACCAAAGATCGCCAACGACGCAGTAATAAAAACCATATGTACAAGAACACGGTAACCGTAGCAATGCAAGATTGTCTTGAGAACCGGTTCACTAATTCCGAAGGATTACCCATTAGCATTCAGTAAATTGCGATAGCTTCATGGCCTGGCCTCCACGCTTCAGTGTCCTCTATAGCGTCGATACACGAGCGGAGTAGAAATTCAAATGCCAACAGTGCAGTGTGTGCGGAATGCATGATTAAAGGATGATTAAATTCTTCGAGTCCATCTACGGTAGAAATCGCACTTTTGATCGGCTATCACTACACACGTGCGCCCATCAGATGTTAATTGTTGATATAGGATCAAGAGAAAGCAAAGAAACACTAGGAGCCATGGACTCTCAACAGTTTGCCATGCTTCAGCGGATTGTATTATAACGTGGAGTCACTGCAAACGCACCTCACCAGCAGTCTTGGGCAGTAACTAGTTACTTGTAACGCGTTACCGGCAACTAGTTAATATTTTCAGAAACTTATAACTGTAACTAGTTCCTTTTAATTTAGGGTACTTGTAACTGTAACACTGTTACTTTTTACACAGCAATTGTAACTGGAAGTACAGTTACAGTTACTTCGTTTTCCAAAAAAATATCTAGCAGCAACGCCCCTTAAAAGCTCCGCTGGGCAGTATCGCGATACAAGAATATCGCAATGTTGCTCGTAAATACCTTTGACTATGTGTATCTCTGCATCGGGACACATTTGCAAAATGTATTAGTATCTGACTAGTGGAATACTTTTACGATCTATCGCGTGTGTCGCGATGCTGTGCAGGACACGGGCATCTCTTAGCTATTTTTTTTTTCGAAAATGGGCTGACCTGTTTGCAGGGGGGAAATGAGTTTTCTCTACGAAGCCAAGCAAATCACAACCGGTCGGCGACACAAAAGGGTGGCGAAGAGTTCTTCCCGCCCCCGTGCAGAGAAAGGTGCGCGACACGGCGGTATGATCGGCCTCAGTGACGAAAGCCGCTCTTGTTCAGAGGCCGGTGCAGCATCGTTAATTTTATTCGTGTGGCCAGCCAATTGTTCATGTTAACCCGCGCGGAAACCACCTAGAAAAAGACGCTTTACGATGCCTCGCACACGTGCAGTTGTGAAAGCGGCGGTACTTTCAAAAAGCACTTTCCAAAATGGCGGCGGCAGTGTGGCTCGCAGAGGCCTATCTCAGGATGAGCTCCTATTAACGAGCGTGCAGCACTCTTTAGTGCCAGCAGGCTGTCCCAATGGATTTCGTAAATAAATTTCGGACAATCAATGATTAACTTACAGCAATCAATAAACAGTTGGTACAGCAAAATGGATCGTACACAGCGATTGCTGGAGTTGGGCTTTCGAGTGAGACCCTTTCCGTTCCTTTTATCTGGCCTTCTACTACGAGCAATTTTGACTAACCGTATGCCTTCATACCTTTCTATTAAAGAATTGTATAATTTGGTTTGCGATGTATTCAGTAACGGAAAAGTAACGCCGTTACTTTTTAGCAGTAACTGTAACTGTAACAAGTTCCTTTTGGAAACTCAGTAACTGTACCTGTAACATAGTTACTTTTCGGGCTTAGGTAACTGTAACATTTACTTTTTACTGGTAACGTGCCCATGACTGCTCACAAGGCATAATTCATCGAGACAAAAGGCACACTTTTACACGCTGGGTGGGTAAGTTTGGAATTCGCGAAAAAAAAGTAAAATGGCGGCCTGGGCTCAAGAATAGATATGCAATAATAAATATTCACGTTATAAAGATCTTTACCTGCTTCTAAGTCTACATTTTAAAATAGGAGTGGAATGTTGAAAAAAAGTAGCGTGGCAAATTGTTCTGCTGCTGTAGGTACTGACGCCGCACACCTTCAATTTATGGGGCACGTTCATTTATAATCTCATGAACGATAATTTTATCTAGCACTACTTAACAGTAAGTATAGCTGGATAACTTCGGTAGAGCATGAGTAATCATTGTGGCTTACCCCTGTATGTAGTTTGCGCTTTGTAGAACTCTGGCTATTTTTTTTTTTTTTTTTTTTGGTCGTGGTGCTGGCCAGCGTCAGCGGAATTCTTGAAGGACCCGAGAAGCACCTCTGATATTTCAAACCGTAGCCTTGTTCCAAGGTTTTTATGTATTCGGGTCATTTAATCGCACTTCGTGCATACAGCCATTTGATGGAAGTCACCTCAACCTCGTGTACCAGCTAACAAATGGAACACGAGCAAGATTTGTCAGATCTGTTTGGTCACATGCAGCGCCTCTTCGAAAAGCCACACTCCTTCCACTCGTATCAACTCCCTTACATGCGTGATGAATCATTGCAGCCTCGTGCGGCGGGTACATCACTGCGTGTCTGCAGCGGCCCAATCGTATACATAACTGCCCGAATTCATACGTGTGTTTATAACAAGTGTGAACGACAAGGCAGTTCTATCCCTACTGTACTAAAGAAGAGCTGTTACAGCTGTGGCAGAAATCACAGTCGTTTCTAAGCGTAAAAGTCCTGACGAGTATATAAACTAGCGGTGTCATACAGTAAAAAATAATCTAAGCCAGTTCCATTGTCGTGAGAGCTGCACAAAGTGGGGATGCACTAATTTACCATGCAAAGAAAAGGCGTTCAGCACACGGACACAAGGGAAGAGGAATGTAAAAAAGAGGAAGGCCTGTGTCTTGCTCTCCTTTCCTTTGCATTAGAAAATTTAACCAGCCCTCTGCCCTTTTAGCGATTCACCTCTGCTTCCCTCGTCTGTCGTCTGCGTTTCGGAACCTTCTCACTTATTTTACACTGTTTAACACAAAAGTATTTTATGCCGGTGTCCATCAAAAAATTAGTGATGTACTTCCGTAATACAAGTGGATCTCGTAAAATCCATTATAGTGCGTTTAAATGTAGGTGTACTTTAATACACACACCTGACGGAAGCTATTCTTTGTTCTCAGTTCACGCGGGAAATGTGTTAAGACAGCTTTTACAATTGCATGTTCAGTTTTCTGTTTATTCTTGTCTGTGTTTATTGTGCATTGAACTGTGCTAACCAGACGGTGCGTCAGGCTACGCTTTCGCTTAATATTTTTTGGCTCAGCTTTGTCATAACAATCGTGTAGATTGTGCGCAGTACTGAAAGCAATTGGGACACACGAAAAGAACTGAGCAAGGGGAGAAGTAGCCATACGCGATTCACTGACGTAGTGATGACTCTTCAGAAAATATAATTGGGGATATTTTGGTCAGACGTTCTCATTACCATCTAGCTCACAGCGTCGGATCAGCAGAGGATAAGTGAAATTTGCTTGTTTAAGAACGTGCATCGTAATAGCATGCTCCACTTTCACATAGATAGAATGACATGCGGGGCCGCTTGAACGAACTTGGCCAAGCGGCATATCCGAGCGATTCGTACATGTTTTGACGAGACGTCCTCGTAATCACGTAATTAGATATCGCTTATCGCTATGCGAGACGGAGTTGTAGGAATAACTTGCGCTTAAAAAGAATGCGGGTCGAAAACTGCCTTTACACGAGCAGCCGCTACGCTAGAGCTGCGCCAACTGACCGGGCCATCTCCTTGTGCTGGCCGCCATAGGCGATCACGGTCTTGATGAATGTGATCGCTTCCAAGGCCACGGATCCAGCGAAGCGGTACTCGGCAGACTCTGCGGCCTCCAGCTTGCTCTGGCTCTGCGCACGAGGACACGCAGCGGTCGAACTCAGTCGAGCTGGCGTTTGCAGCTTCATCTTCTTGTTAGGGACATTGAATAGCTGGCTACAAATTGCAGGGTGAATCTTTCTTTTTTTCATTACGGAGTTGCACCATATAGTGTGCAGGTATAGAAAAGAATAATCATAGAAGAACCGAGAATTCAGCAAGTTCGAACAGCGGATATATGTATGTCAGCATTTTGCCATAGCCTTATAGCCTGTTGGTTAAACACAGAGATGTAGCCATCAATGAGCGCTACCACTACTCCTACTGCAAAAAAGCATCGCAATATGCTTAAGCTCTTGGCATGGTCCATAACTCCGAATGCAGACGAGCTTGCTTGAGTGATTCCACCGATAAGCTTGCTCATAGTCGCTCATAGTCGTATTCGATGATACTAAAATAATTCATGGTTATTGTATTTTGCAAAGGTGTATGAGCAGTGAAGTTATGTATCGCATTCACCCTACCCAGCTGGCCCTTCTGAGGTAGCCTTTACGAATGAGCAATGCACTGCATAAAATTATTGTTAGCAGCCGAACTACATCAATTTTGCCTATGGTGAACTTCTGACGCTTCTATTACTTCAAAATTATCGTTTTATTTGCTTAATTTCCGTTTCACAAAACTCAGTTCGATTCACCTTTCGCACAATTAAGCACACGTGAGTCATGGGCGTATGCACATGCGTAATACTCCGACTGTGTCTCTGCCACGGCAGCAAAATTGGAGGACGCTGCCTGTGCGGCCGCAACCGTTACCGGGAGACGTGTGGCTAACGCCGCAGGCAACTGGCATTTATATGCGCACTGTCAGCGCCCCCATTATCAGCTCTCAATTTCCGTCAGCGCACGCACATGTGCCAAAAACCTAGCCATAAACATATTCGCTGTCAATGTATCCAACAGAATAAACATCTATTTTATCCACCTCTTTCTTCATTTTTTTTTACCTTCCGCACCTGCGCCATCTACTAGAACTGCGACGACGGCGCACCGAGGGTAATTCCGTGCTGGTTGTCGCTCCCTGCCCGCTTTCCGCACTCCTCCCTTTCTCCGTGTGTGCAGTGCGTATGTTACAGTTATAGGAATGTTAACAGCACAAACGAAAAACTTTTACAGTTACACTTACCTAAACCAAAAACAAAATGAACGCCATTATAGTTACAGTTGCAGATTTTCCAAAAATAACTCGTTACAGTTGCAGTTACTGTGGAACAGTAACATAATTTTACTTTGCCGCTGCTGTATAAAACTAAGTAATATATCGCAAACCAAGTGGTGGAGTTTACTTAAAGAAGCACATAGGGGCAGGCGGTCGGTCGGAATACCACGTAGTAAAATTATACGTGAAGGGAACCTTAAATGCACATAGTCATGCCTAACACCCGGCTCCACGATGCCGTTTCAAAACGGCTGTGATTCGGGCTTGTTGGCTGTGATGCACCACGCACAAACTGGGCGTTAGATAAAGAAAGCACATTAACACGGGCACCCGCGCTACTACAGGTCGCTCTCACTAACCTGCGAGTTCTTTCGTCGAGCCACCGTGGCTCTATCATGCCAGAGAAACAAGTCGTCTGACTCCCACTCGATAACATCTTGAGGTTAGTGCAACTGTGATCGATATTCACAAGAACAAGTCGGGGCGTGCAGCCAATGCAGCCGGAGCGTCAAAGCAATAGCTCGCTTCTGAATCATCAAAATTTCCTTTCGTGGTAAATGCCACACTGTAGTAGTACTCAGACATTTAATATGAAAATTTTTCTGAACTAAACTACTTGGTACACGTGGTTACGCTTTACTGTTAACCAATATGTTATATTCAAGCACACAAAGAAAGAAGAACAAAAATGCACCACGCTTAGTACACCCTTACTACCACATCGTGAGATGGAGGCTGGGTGCGCTTACCCTTTTAAAGCTTTGCTACGCGATGCGTTCAACGCACCTAGCGTGTAAGTATTCTTCTGTTCAGTAGCGGAAAAAGATTGATGACGATTGCTTCCTAATGCAAAATCCTGGAGGATGCTTAAGCTTCGTCTATAGAATCACTGGGCACCGTTCACATCGCCTTCTCTTTAGAGAATGACCTGTTCTCGTGCATTCAAATAACAACTGAGTTATGTGTGTAGCTGCTAAGCAAGCTGTAGTTCACAGTTCTCTGACGAAATTTTCTTTGAGAATCAAGATTTTACTGGATAAGGAATCTAAATTTTACTGGATTTTACTGCCTACGCATTGCGTAGGCACCTGCACGATGACCAAGGGATTGCCAGATCGGGTGCTTCGGGAACAGCGGTAGCTCGAGATGATTTTTTTTTCGCCGTGGACAACCACGCCGACGCCGTATTTTGTGTGACAAGACCTCCTTAAGGCTATCGCGTTAAAACCTCGACAGCACAACCTACGTGTGTATTATGTGCTGGCCCAGCGGTTGTCCATTGGTTATGGTGCCCGACTGCGGACCCAAAGGACGCGGGTTTTAACCTGGCTCTGGCGGTCATAGTTTCGATGGAGGCACAAATGCGAGAGGCCCCTATACTGTGCGTCGTCGGTGCACATTAAAGAACCCTGGGTGGTAAAATTTACGGAGCTGTCATTTCTACCCTTTCGCTTTAAGACTTAGCAGTTTAGCATACAGCTACAATTTATAACAGATAACCATAAGTAAACAACAAATTAACACGAAACAAGAGCCAATAAACACAATATAAACTCAATATCCCTAATCCAACTTTAGCAGCAAAATAAAAGAATAACAATATACACATTGATTTCTAGATTGGTACCTCCCAAGACCACCTATGATTATGAGAGACGCCGTAGTGCAGGGCTCCAGAAATTTGGACCACCTGGGGTCCTTTACCGTGCACTGACATCGCACAGTACAAGGGCTTCAACATTCCGCCTGCATCGAAATTCAGCCGCCATCGCCAGGATTCGATTCCGCGACCTTCGAATCAACAGCCGAGTGTCGTAACCACTAGACGACCTTGGCGGGTGAATAACATATACTGGACAACAAAAGACAGACAGGTAAATCACCGCGCCGCAATTCCTGCAGCTCCCACGGGTAGTGGAATTGCTTTACCACGGAATTTACCGCTAGGATTCGCTTTTCTTTACAGTATAGCCAAGATCTCAACTCCAGCAATATTTAAGGTAAGGTGCCAGTGTCTATAGATAAGTCGCATTTTACCAAAGTCTCGTAAGCGCCACGCTGTCGGTGAAAGACAACGTTCTGCGTGTGCTCATAGAGCCAGGTGCAGCGCTAGCTAACGCTCGCAGTTACAAAGCAATGACGAAGCAGCTGCCGCCAGCAGCCCCGCACCTGCGGAAATAGCAGGCCACTTACGCCGGAGGCCGAGTTGTCTTTTGTACTCTCTGTCTTATAGTTAGTAGACTATAATTAAAACGTGGAAAAGGTTCCCTCGGTGGTGTTGTTCGCCCACTTATTTCTTATACAATCTTAAACGAAATGAAACTCCATATAAGTTGCGTTATCCAGAAACAAAAAAGAACTACTACCCGCACAAGAAATCCACCGGCCGCATTGTATCTGCAGGCAGCAGTCTTTAATCGGCTAGCTTTAGTCATTTATATGTTTCTAAGTGCTTCCTTATAGGTTCTTGCGATGTCAACTTGCGATGTCAACTGAAGCCATAAGTCCTTGTTGCAGGCTAGTTGGTTCACATAGATTTTATAATGCACTGCGTAAGCATGAAAGACGAAGGAACACAAGACAGTAAGTACAATGACGCGGCAAAATACTGCCCGTGTTTCTTTGCTATTTCGTGCTTGCGCAGCACATTACAACTAAAGATACTTTCTCCAATCATAGTGAAGCCAAGCAAAGCGGCCATGAGGAAGCACTCGTGCAGTAGCTTTATATAGTCCTCGCCTTCGCAATGATGGTAGTGATGAGCACGAGACAGGGAACCAGCGAGAGAAGCACGAGCGTCAGCTGCCATCCGTGCCAGAAAGCCGAGATGAGCGAGGCCGATGCGGTGGACAGGAAGAACAAGCACATTCCAATCTTCTCGCCGAGACCGTCGTGGATCTTCTCGAAATCACTGCAAACGCGATGAGAGAGAATCATGCGATCGGCCTTTCTCACGCAAAACACGTACTATACAGATGCCAGCCATAACGCTGAAAGGAGCAATGCAGCGGTCGTAGGTCACAGGTCGACGCTTGCGAAAAGTTATTTGGGAGTCCCAACGCCTCAAGACGCGGAGCTGCTGGCGATAATGCTTGCAGTAACGGAAATGACACATGTATCTGACAGAATTACGAACCGGGAAGTCACAGTTATTACAGAAGCATTCAAAATGACGGACTTACCCTTACACATACGCACTAAACTCCACAAGTAAATGCATACGCACTGCCTCCTACACGTACGAATACAATGGGTTCCACGCGGTCAAGTGCTGCAAGGAAATCGAAAAGCGCGCCAGTTCTCCCGCGTAGAAAATCCAGGACCTCCTATCGTTTGGCCCGTCGAAGACACTTATAACCCCAAGAAAAAGCTGTAAGTATTGCAGACCAGAAGGCGGCGCATTATGAAGTCTCGCAGGGAAGCATCAACACTACTGCGCACACCATCCAGCACGCACTCGCGAAAGGACGCATCAATCATACCAAGAGCCCGAACACACACACTACTCACAGCGGACTACACACATTACATCAACAGAGACCCAGGTTCACCCTCTTGCAAGCACTGCGAGGCTTTTCCAACATACACACCCTGTGGCAGTGCTCTGGCATCTACGCTTTTATAGACGCCGCTTTGTTGACAATGCCAGAGAACAAGCGACCTGGTTACACTCCACGTAACACTCCACTGTCTGTATGTATTCCTGGGAAACCATTTTAATGTAGGAGGGTCGTCTGCAAAATAAAGCCTGTTTAGTTACACTGCATCCAATCATGGTAATGATTTTGAAATAACAACTAACGATTACACATATGAAGCTTCCTTCACTTTATAAATTTGTCCCCCACACTCAAGCATTTTCCGCATCAAGTTGTGCGCTTTAGAACTTTGTCGTAGCATTATGACACCAATTCATTAAGCCAAGTTGTAACTTGATTCAGAAGGCACTCTGTAGCCGAAAATCTTCGCAGACGCCTTTTGGGAGTATAATTGTGCAATTGGGAGGTCGCGATCATTTTTGCGAAACACTATAGGCAGGCTAGCGAGATGCAGTGGAGGAATGCTTTTTGGTGGGATTGTGTACTTTGGTGCGAAGCTGATTCGAGCACAAAATGTCAGATAGTTAACTTTATAGTCGGCACATGACTGCTCGCGATTTCCGCCTTACTCCTAAGCTGAAAGAGTTTCTTGGCGGGAGGAATTTTGGAAAATAGAAAATAAGGCAAACATTCCGCACATCCTACCGAAAAAACAAAAGCAAAAACAAATACAAGTTCAGACCCACGCAGCCTAAGAACGTGTCACTCGTTTCTCAGTGCTTGCGTCACCTTCATGTATACCTACCAGTTTTATGTCTAGTACAAACACTAACAATGACTTGGTATTTTTGTTCATAGTCTGCACCGTATTATACGATCGCTACGCCTAAATACTGCCATGTTATTGGTTTTTACTTTTGTAGAGTTGGATACAGGGGCGTACTATTTCGAAATGGGAGGTCGTTTATGAAGGTCGTTACTGTAGCGGCCGTGCCTGTATGGCGGAATCGAGGTGGTGAGGTATTCGTACTACGGTCATTTAACTGTTGGTGCACGCTTGCGACAATAGTGTCAGACACAAAAAGTCGCTCAGGAGGTGTGATGCGGAGAAGGTTGTCGCCACTCACGAGGTAATACGGCCGGCAACGTCACCGCCGATGTGGGTGTCGTACCACCCGATCTCCTGGTGGAGCATGGCGCGCATGAAGTAGTAGCGTATGCGCGACGACTGCTTGGTGGCCGACATGCCGAGGCTGCCGACAATCACGACGTTGCTCAGTAGCATGGCTAAGCCGACGAGCGCCATGTGGCCCGCGATCTCCTTGGCCTCGCTCTGGAATCGGCCGATTGTCAGCCTGCGAATTATGAAGGAATCACGCGAATCGGATATATTTGATGAATACCAAAGCAATCTGAAGCCAGAGTTGAAGGCACATTGTGCGTAGCGGCATGCAGTTAAAACAGCTGTTCACCGCGCTCGTGGGAAGTCAGCACACCAGTGCATTATGCTTGGGGAAAGAATATCGCAGAGCGATTTCGGTAAATCAGCTTTGGCACTATCCTTCAAGCACTTGTTAGTGACATGCCGTGTCTTCTAATCTCTCGTGGTTTGTTTTATGGCGCCTTAAAGGAAATGTGAACCCATGCCTACAAGCCCAACAAGAAGTTATTTTAAGCTCTGGCCTACATTCACGGGTTTCTAGCTAGAGTAGGTAATCATACCTCCGCTGTATGCACAAATCAGAAGTAGCACGAGCTCTCCACGAAGCATATATCACGCGCAGCACGACATAGTATGGTGTGATGTGAAATAAATTTCTCAGTGTTTACAGAAATGTTCGTACAAGGTGCTACTCCAAGAATAACAAAAATGTGGTGCACTCTTGGTTAGTTTATTTTCGTTAGTGTTAAGCAGCTAGCAAACTTTAGCGGCGCCTCGACAACGGGCGCTCGTAAAAGCCTCGGAAGAAAAGAGGGCGCTTGTTTAAGTAAACTTGCGTAGCTCTTGCAGTAGCCTTATATATAATCGTACGAAGTGTACATGCGCATAAAGTAGAGCGAGAAGCCAAGCAAATTATCAAGAAAGTGCGGGTTACTTGAACATGCAAACACATGTTCGACTACATTTAAAAACGAGGAAGATACGAATGATCAGTTTGATGCAAAGTATGGTCAAGTTCCCTTCAGCTAAACACCGCGTTCACCGAGTACCTGCCTAAAAGTAGATGCTTACCAATCAATGCTTCCACTGCTTTAATCAAACGATACTGTATCTTTTGTATGCGTGATGTCCTTATTCTGGAGATTTCGAATATATCAGTCACTACTTCAGACAATGGGGACATTTAGATCAGCATCAACACTAGAATTACTGGCTGGCCCGTTGGAGCGACCCCCAGGGTTTCCGTAATAACGAATCCGACGTTACTGGTCGTCATTCGCGAGAGCGTGAAATAAGATGTGACGCACTGCGGTGCGTCAACACGTGCTCCATTTCACCGGCTATTTTATTTCCTAGTGCGAGCTCTGCCGAGACCGCCGCCGACACAGCCGTTCAATAGCACATTTACTGCGTCTTCCACAAAAGATTGCAGAGTAGGCAACGTTTCGATGAAAAAGCAATACTGAAAGAAATAAATGTTCATGTAGTTCGCAGCAACCGCCTTGCAGTCATTAATGCAATAATTTCTCATGGTCGTCAAACGAGAGTGGAATATGACCTCAGAGAACTTATTGCGTGGCCTATCTAATGGCTGCTATGTGATAGTCATCGCGCTGCCATCGCTAAAGCGACGGCACTCTTACTATAAGACTTTTTCTACATTTCTACTCCACTGTAAGACAGCTCTATGTGGCCAAGAGCTGCAGACGCACTCGCAAAATGTCATCCTAGGCCCGCAGCGAAGGCAACTTGGTTTCTTTAGTGCCAATGCTGGCTCGTAGCTACCATTCTCTGGACAGCACGGGATCGCTGCGTACTTACGTTTCATTTGCGTGTTCAGCGTAGATTTGCGGTATCACAGCGGAACTGGAAGGTAAACACATGGCAACCGAGTTTTAGAGATAGTAAACTGTTACGAGCGCGGAGAGATAAGCTATCCGGCAACAAAAGTTGCAAACATATTCTTAATACAAAACTTCGCTTAAAGCAGGTTGTATCAAGTTTTCACTTCTGCAATCTTGTAAAGCAAGGGATGCTCTCTGGAAGAATAGCCGTTGCATTTGGAAGCATGGGCAAATGGTCACCTTTGGTTCCCACAGAGCTCGCTGGCGACCGACTGGAATATGATGAACTTGCGCAGCAGATGCCCCATGAGCAGGATTAGGGTTGGCATGGAGAAGCCGGTCACTACGGCTACCGCGCATCCGATGGCAGTGAACGTACGGTCCTTGAACGAGGAGTACTTGAACTGCGCAACAAAGCAGTTGTTAAACGGCATTTGTTTTCAGTAAAGAGAAACTCCGCACTGCTTTCTGTGCATGACCTATGGACAGTTTCCAGATGTAGCCGAGTAGTATGGCAACATAAGACCGATGTTTTACATAGCACGCGCGGTCGATAAACCTTTGTGGCGCTGGCTCCTTGAAGGCAATCAGCCATAAATTACTGGAACAGACGTGGATGTCTAGAGTGCAGCCCGAAAGTTTCCATGAATATAATCGATGCACATTTTGGAGGGTTTGTGCTGTCGCCCCGAAGCAAAATGGACTGACAATGCGGGTGTTCACAACCCAGCAAAAGTGATCCAGTAAGAACACTCTAAAAACTGCAGCCAGTTTCGCAGGAGTCAAACGACCCAGCTACTCTTTAGGGCATCGTTCTACACTAGCAAAACGTCGGATCGAGCGAAATGTCCATACCTCTTGCGGCATGAGAGAGTAAAATGCAATTTCACTCCTGCCACACCCATGTGATGCTCGCATTCGCAGCCGCAAACATGGCGGCTGGGGTGGGAGCGGACGATTGAAGAAGACAACAGCCGCTTTGTGAAGTTTTTTCGATAGAACTATAGCAGCGGCCTTCCTACGACTTCCACGTACAAACTTTCACGTACAAACGCGTGCAGTGTACGTTTAATGAACGGTGCAACCGACGGGAGTCATAGCGAGCTGCCTCTCCTGCGGTTTTCCCCGATCGAACGGCCGTACCCGTGCTAGTGAAACCCGCCAGTCTACACGCCTCGGATTCTTCGCTTGCGTGTGCGAAACGAAGAGGAATACACTTTCAGCGACACAGTAAGCCGTTGTGATCGTCGACGGCTGGTCTCCGAAGACTCACTGGGTATAACTCATACATGTAAAGAAAAAGGCTTCGCCACGACTTCGGCATTGAGCCGTATGACGGCCATGAGCGCGTCGACGGTGAAAATACCGTGACTGCGATCCGTCCCGTTCGCAAGTCTGGTAAGTACAGCATTGTACGCTGAACACTTCTGATGGCAGAGACTATATTTCATCTGTGTGCAGAATAACGAAGAACGAGGAGTGCATTTTTTGTGATCGCCAGCGGATGTTCGCCGTACAGACGTGCTCGACGGACTCGAAAGGGGACGCCGTCGGAATGAAGCGGGTGGTAGCGGAGGACCCGGGTGCCGCCTTTCTTCGCTGGCGTTGATGAAATTCAGCCGCTATTATGTTCCTACTCGCTTCCTCAGGTGCATTTTACATCGCAAACCAACACTGCGAACTCGCGTTTGCCCGTAAAACGGAATGCGAGCTCATGATAGGAATGCGTTCATCTAAAAGACATTGTATTGCACAGAGTGCCAGCGCCGCAAGCCTGGTCCTTGCCGCCCTTCTGCGCCAATGCAGCCTTTGCCGTGCCCATCATGACCATTTGACCGGATTGGCATAGACCTATACGGACCCCTGCCATACACTGCTGCCGGAAATCGATGGGTTATTGTAGCCATCGACCACCTCACGAGGTACGCGGAAACTGCTGCCCTTCCATCGGCGACATCTCGTGACGTTGCTTCTTTCGACGAAGCGGTGCAGTATATGTTCCGTGCGTTTAGATTAACAGATCTGGGTGGCTAGCGGCTACCTATGAGCCAAAGCTAAATATACACCTGTTCTGTGCATACTTTTTGTTTAATTACGCAGAACAGTACTTTACGACTGGCGCTACATAGCAGGTCAACTATACGGGTTATATATACGGGACTTCAGTCTAAGACGGTGCATCGCGATTGTGTTGTGGGCTTTGTGCTTTGCTGTGGTTGTGTTATTGGCGTGTATGTGCGTTCGTGTCATGTCAGCCTGTATGTTCTATGTTCCTGCTAATTGTAGCATAGTCGAAAAACGCATTGCTTGTTTTTTTTTTTTGTATCTGCTATTCCCTCTGGGTGTACTAGCACCCCGCTTGGTGGGGTAGTAGAGCTCTCTTCAAAAGAGTCTTCGAATCCCCTTCGGAGGCGTCCTACTACTCTGTTTTGGCGAGAGTACCGGTACCCTGCAATGGGGTCGATCTACTCTGAAAAAAAGGGGTTAAATTTGGGACACGAAAGTACTCCCCCTAAGTGAGTGTCCAGCACTCTCTTTGTTTTTAGAGTGAAGGAACTTGGAGTAAATGCGAAGGATTAAGTTATGCAATATCTCGAGGGAACACACGCCTTATTTCACTATGCTTCGACCAGGCCGCGCTTTTGAAGCGGACGAGGGAGCGGCGCGCATTGCGAGTGCGGAACCCGTGACGCTCTGAGCCTGAACTGGCAATGGGTGGTGCTTCCACAATATCGTTGACCCCGAGATCTCGCGCTTTGGAGCACGCGTCCTTTTCGTCTATCAGAATAACTAGCGAAAGTTTCGCTTGCTGTAATTCTAACACTGAAGTTAAATTGAACAGAAATACAGGTGTGAAAACATGCATTGTTTTTGGTAACTGGGAATTCTAGGCGCGATGGGATATATAAAATAAGTCTTTAAAGATTACTAACTTGTCATTGTTGCTTCCTCTATTCAAAATCAGAAGAAAACAGCAATAATAAATGAGACGACAACATCTTCTATTAATCCTTCTTGTGATTCCTGACAGCTGGGCAGGCTATCGTTAGTTTTAAGTCAGCAACAAGATACGTAATGCTATGCGAATGGAGGGAGGCCGTTGCTACTCATACCTGCAGGGTGTCGTTTTCAAACAAGAGCGAGTGCCCAAGAAGGATAAGGGAAATATAAGCTATCATCTATTTATGTGGTCGGTGTATTCCTTCAGATGGAAGGAGGGACCTAGTAACGAAGTAATTGTATGCCATGGGAATCATAGAAAAGGCTGCAGAAGTGGTGCAGTGGTGGCACAGTGGTGGCACAGTGGTCGGCTGGTGACTCAAAAGACGGGCGTTTGATTCCCGCCGCTGCGGTCGCCTTTCGAGGGAGCTCAAACGCAAATGAGAAAATGCTAGAAAAACGTGTCCGACGCAATTTCATTACAAGTTAATGAACCGTAGAAGGCCTAAATCTCTCCAGCCCTCCACTACGGCGTTCCTATTAAGCTTATCGTAGCTTTTGGCACATAGAAGCCCTAGAATTGTTATTATCATGAGTCCATAGGACACATAATTCCAATTACGACAAAAGGTGCAATTACCCTGTTTCTTATCAATGGTATGCTTATGGCGTTGTTGTTTAAAGCGATACGAAAACACCTAAGTTATGGCTGACAGAAGGCATGGACTTTTTTTAAAACTTGGAGGGTTGGGCGGGAAAGGGCAGCGCTTGCAATATGGCATAGTTCGGCTCAACCAAAAGAGCTCACTCTCAATAAAGTGGAGAGGGGATATAAGACGCGCCATGCGCCAGTGCAGCGTACATGCGACTCGGCGGATTTTTAAAAGCACAATGAGAAGGATGTCGCTCTTACTTGCATCAGCTGTAGTTAACTAGAGAAGACCATTTGCTATGAGTGTGTGCCTTCATAAACCCAACTCATCCATATAACTGCATCCTACGCACTTCGTGTGACTTCGCAAGAAGCAGCAAAATGCCCATCTGGCAGCTTCTAAAGTGCCGCAGGACCACCCAATGTTGTTTGTCCCAAAGAAAAGCAACCAAGGCCCGTATTCACAAAAAAAATGTTCGTATGAGAATGGTTCAACGAACGCTGATACTGGACATATATCATTAGCGAAGCATTTAAAACAAATGATCGGTGAATTTGGCGCCAGCAAATGTGATATACCGAAAAAGTTCGTATGATATATGCGTAATTCGGAGTTCGTGCCTCGGCAAACGCGTAAGGTTGGACACCTCATGTCGAGCTCCGTCAATTTTCCTGCTGCCAAGGGCCCGCTGTACCCAAAAAAATTTACACTCCTTAGGTAAACTCAACGTCAGTAATGAATTCTTTATTTGAACATTATGCGGGCTAAATGGACCCTTGCACGAGTGGTTATAAAAATAAAAATTTCATAAAATATGACAATCAAGAACAAAAATGACTGGCTTGCACTTCAGTAACAAAGAACTCTACGGTGGTGCAATTCAGAACACTATCAGGTAATTTATTCCGATGAGAGATTGCTGAGGGAAAGAGTGAACATTTGTGTGTGTGAACGCGGCCTGAAGGTTGTCTGATTGCTTTACGGTGGTTAGTTCTTGATGAGTTTATGAAAAGAAGACGTAAATAGCGTCTTTTGGAATTTCGAAATGATCATGGTACAGAAGATAAGTGAATTTAAGCTTTGACACTATTCTTCGTTGTGAAAGTGGTTCAAGGTTTGCTGTCGCTAATAGCTCAGAAGAGCTGGATTGTCTAGGAGAAACAGAGTATATGAATCTAGCGGCTAGTTTTTGTATGCGTTCAATTTTATCAGTTAAGTGTTTTTGGTAAGGACTCCAAATTAAATCAGCATACTCTAATGACGGTCCAACAAGTATTTTACAGGCGTTTAATTTCACATGTGGTGGACTGTTACGTAGCTTCCTTCGTAAGAAAGATGACAGATAGAGGAGATGGGAGGTTCCCAGTTTAGATTACGCGTCATTATAAGACCCAAGTATTTTGCCTGATCACATTTTTCGAGTGTGGTGTTACCAAGAGTATAACTGAAATTGATTGGAGTTTTCTTGCAGGTGAAATAATACAATTGCTTTTTGACGCATTCACTCTCATGCCCCATTTATTGCACCATGAACAGATAGATTGCACTGAACTATTCAGTTGGATTTGATCACTTGCATGACGTGCTACTGTGTATACTGCGCAGTCGTCGGCAAAAAGCAGCATTTGGACCGCTCCATGAACGTTGAACTGGATATCGTTAATGTACATGAGAAATAGAATGGCAACAAGAATGCACCCTTACAAAAACCCTGAGTAAACCTCAAGTTGTTGCGAAGCATGTTTTTTTGTGGACGCGCTTTGTGTTCCATTTGTTAGAAGACCGGAGATCCAGGAAATTATTTTACGGTCTATACTAAATGCTAATAATCTTGTAAGTCTTGATGCGGAACAACGTCGAACGGCCTAGGAAAATCTCAAAAAATAGCATTTATTTCATCGCCATTCTTATTTTCATGAGTAATTTCATATGTCAGTTCAACGAGTTGTGCTACGGTAGAAATTCCTGATCTAAATCTATGTTGTCGACTGTAAAGGCGTTAGTTGTCTTCTAAGGGGAGTACTATGGCTTTAAAGATTATGTGTCACACTGATTTGCAACAAGTACTCGTTAATGACACTTGACAGAATTATTTATATCTAATTTCGAACCGGCTTTGTGGGTTGGAATTATGCTGGCGCTGCGACAGTCGTCTGGTAACATCGCCGTTTCAAAAGACAGATAGAGAGAAATAGGGACGGGAAGGCAGGGATGTTAACCAGTCAGGAGTCAGTTTTGCTACGCTACACTGGGGGATGGGAAAAGGGGAATAAAAGTAAAGAGAAGGAGAGAGGGGGAATGCCTACAGAACAGTCCTACATAATATCATAGGCGCTCGGTGAGGCCAGATGTTTTTAGAAAGCCCAAACGCGCCTTCATTGCTTCCTGAGGCGTTGGTCGGTAAGGACGGTATTCCAAGATTGTCTGTTTACTAAGTGGATGATCGTCGAGCTTTTTGAAGGACTCGGACCTCTGACTGGCTTGCACCGACGTGAGGCTTCGCTTCTGTGTCGATTGTGGTTGGGAGTGGCCTTCACAAACGATTACTGTGCTCTGATTGGAATGGCTCCAAATTAAATCAGCATACTCTAATGACGGTCCAACAGTGTTTTATAGGCGTTTAATTTCACATGTGGTGGACTGTTACGTAGCTTCCTTCGTAAGAAAGATGACAGATAGAGGAGATGTGAGGTTCCCAGTTTAGATTACACGTGCGCGTGCTGTGTGCGGTTGCGAAGAGACCATAGATCACTTGTGCCACTGCCCACAATTTGAGGCAAATAGACTGCCGTTTCAAGAGATGTGATAAATATTTTGTGCAGGTGTTTAGCTATCCATACGGCATATCGGTTTAGAAATGAATTAGTAATATTGTCGGGACCAGGCGATTTTTTCAGATCCAGCTTTTCTAAAAGAAAAACGTGTTCTGCTTTCGGGCTTTCTAGAATAAAACACAGCCAATCATGCAAAACGTATCCCATGCATGCTTACCAGCTGCAAAAATGAAGCTGGCTCGGCTTCGTCCTCAAATTTGCTGATCACTTTCCTCTTCCTGAAAAGCAAAATAAAATCTATCAGCGTAGCGTTCTACCATTAATAACATGCCGTTCAGAAACTTCCAGGAGTCAGAGAAACTCGAGAAAAGGTTACGCATAACGAAACGTGTGACGGAACAGGTAGGACAGGCGTTTCCATCAAGACGTAGGAAGAGTAGAACTTGATCAAAGAGCAAACAAGTGTAGCTGATATCGTTCTTGTCATTAAGATGAAAATGAGAACCTGGGCAAGTCACGCAGTGCGCAGGAAGATGGAACTTTTACAGGGACGAACTGTTGCAGGGCTCCTTTTAAAAACGCCAGTTTCTGGAGCCTCACTAAAATAGTCCCCCACGAAGAAACTAAATCTGCCTCGAAACGTCGGTGCCTTAGAAAAAAAGCGGTGCGAATACAATTATTTTGGAAGTGTCAAGCCATTCACAGTACGATATCCGACCCGTGCTCTTATTCTCCTTGTTCGCTACAATTGCCACATATATTCTAATGCAATATCATTTGCCGGGATATTGATACTGCACATAAAAACCAGAAAGATTTCCTTGCAACATGATGGTTAATGAGTCTGCTTACTCAGATTCGTCACCGGGCGGTCCTTCCTGTTCCTCCTGTT
The DNA here is from genome assembly GCA_013339685.2 of Hyalomma asiaticum. Lineage (NCBI taxonomy): Eukaryota > Metazoa > Arthropoda > Arachnida > Ixodida > Ixodidae > Hyalomma > Hyalomma asiaticum. The sequence continues at coordinate 28,131,026 of CM023482.1, forward strand.
CTCCACGAGGCTCTGACGCCGTAGAGGCCGGCCCAGCCACGGCGCTGGCAACCGAGCTGCTCGTGTCTGGTGCACCGCTTGTGTCTGTTGCCTGCTCCATGGGCGATCCCGCGCGAATCGGCGTGTTCCGATTACTTTGCGAACCTGCGCTGAGATGAAGGGAATTCATGCTTGGACATGCGAAATAATTTACGGAAGGACACAGCAGCGAAAAGAAAAAAGAAAACTGGCGGCGGCTTCCACTAGTGGTAGAAAGGCTGGAAACGAAAGCGGAGCTAGTGCTCGACCTAGCTTCTTCTGGTCACTATTTGTTGCGTGATTTGATGTGGTTGTGGCGGGAACACGTCATGTGACAAGTTGTCGCATGATTTTACGTGGTTTCTATCGCGTTACTAGCTCTTACGTGCTTTTACGTGATTTAGACAGCGTGACTAGCTCATACGTTCCCACGTAAAGCGTATGTAAGGCAGGCGAGGTGAGGTTGTGTCGTGCGTCCCCGATGTATGTAGTAGTAGTAGTAGTAGTCGTCGTAGTAGGTAGCCACCGGCGCGTGCCTGCCGGAGGGCACGCACGCGCCGAGGGCGAGCGCGTGGCTCCCGGCGCTCGCCCTCGCCGCGAGCGCCGGGAGCCACGTGCTCCCCGGCAAACTCGACACTGCCCCGGCAAACGCGAGAGACAACGTTGGCGCAGGCAGCGTCTGCTAGTGAGTTTCTTGATTGAGAAATACCGACTGCTCGCGTTGGAGAAGCGTTCACCGGCAAAACACCCATATATATATATATATATATATATATATATATATATATATATATATATATATATATATATATATATATATATATATATATACATATATATATATATATATGCACTGGATCTTGACTTTCAATGAAGTGCCGGTGGGAGATTTCACTTGTGCATTGTGCATAGTTGAACCGTGAGGATTCGTAGCATGCGCGTTAACTAAATTAATCCGGAACTCGGCACGATCTACGATGCACATCCCGAGCTTCGCCCACTCATCATCATTCACTCCGTGAATATGCTGTAATTTTTTTCCCTTTCTCTGTGTCCCGTGTTTCTTGCTTTCTCATTCTCTCTCTATGAAAACGCAGTCGCGGCTGCGAGGATCGAAACCGCAACTTCCAGCAGTGCCTGAATTTTTATGCACCTCACACGATGCACAGCCACCGGAATCGGCCCCCATTTTGCGAACGCTCTAAGGGCTTAGCGAACGCTTGAACAACTTGGATTTTTTAAAAATGGCTGCATATCTGCTTGCTTCGCTGCAAATGATGTCGAAAGACGATATCTTCTGCCGGCCCTGGTACGTAACACCGCCTGTTGTCCCACCTTATTTACAAAAATGCACTTTGCGTTTCCATTGAATGCACGTGAAGTTCGTTTTGAGTTTATAGAAAATCGTTAAACGACAATTTCTAATGAGTCCCTTCAATAAAAATTTGATTGACGAAATAGCAGGAAGCGTCAATTGACTCTCAGTCGATACTATTTGAATTGGCGAAACTTAAGCAAGGTTTAATTGAATCGCACTCAGTACAAATTTTATTGACCCCATATTGAACACTAGCAAAACGAGTTCATTTTTGTTACAACATTTGACTTCGGATGCTGAATTCATAGCATTCATATTGCATACATTGTTTTCTGCCATGGCCGACCGGGATTACGAATGACGTATAGCATCAGTGCTGTCTGAAACATTCTTTTGTGTATATTTTTTGGCGGGACACACTTTCGTGAATACTCGCCCTGCACGACTCATAAACCAATCTTGTCATTATATTTGTAAGGCTTACTGGAGCAGCCATCTGTTACTTAAATCTGTAGGCAAGCGTGTCTTTGCAGGCACGAAATGCGTCGTGTCCACGATCACAATCAACACGGAAGCTGTGAGAAATATATTCTCTTTAATCTCACTGATTCCGTGCGTGTGGCATGTTTCTATAAACAGTGAATTTACTATGGCTAATATTACTGCATATGAACTAAGATAAAAACACAGATAGAGCCTGAGACGCATGTCAATTGTTGAGGGTACGAAAAACTTTCACGTGCCAATGAAGAGGAAGTGGTAGGTTAGAAACAACTTTATTTTGGAAGAGTCAGGGGCTTCAGGGGGGAATGGTGATTTTCAAAAAGCGACGCTATGTCCATTAGCCAACGCAATGTCAATTACAAGAGCGCGTGCCTAGAACAGATCTAACCCCTCCGGCTGAAGGTAACAGACGGCGAGCTCCTTTGTGTACCGAAGCTCGCCTGTCCAGTTAGTCATGGTAGGCAGCTATGGTGCATGCCTGCACGTGCAACCCTTTCATAGCTTGTGCTCATGTTTACTCAGTGTATTTCCGCGACCAAAAAGTAGTGCGTTGCTTGCGGTGAGCGAAAAACAATATATGCCTTGCTGGCAGCCTTAGATCATGACACATTTCTGATCAGCTTAACAAAACACGCTCACAATTGAAGGGTAAACAATTGAAATGTGCGGGTCTGATTTTTGTGCCTCTCGTGTGTGTGTCGGAGCAATATGCCTCCCCTCTTCTTTACGACTACTTGCGTAGCCTTCCCAGCGTTGCACCTCATGTATGAAACGTGTCAGTGGCGGCGACAGGACAGTCGCGCAGGACCAACATGGCCAACGTGCGGCAAAATTTTTGAGAAGTGCGCGCGCGCGCGCGCGCGCGTGGTGTGACTAGGGCGGCCGAAGGGTGATGTTACCGAGATGGTGTTTTCTGCAACAAGACGGACACGTCGAACAAGTCCACCAGTGTTTTCAGCAGAGGTCAGCGTAGCGAGGAAACGGCAGCCCGTTGCTTCTTGTATGGACTATCGGTTTGCACGCCACGGATAAAGCCACGTGTTAGCAAGTACTCTTGCGGATCATCGGAATTCTTATCTCTTCTAATCAAGCGTTAGGCATTGCTTATTCTCCATGTACGTCTTGTTAATAGGGTTTTCTTGCATGTTTTTTTTAACTCCCTAGCCTTTTCGATTTTTTTACCGAAGAGGCGCACGTTGGAGAGGTATTGATGCAAAATTCACGATATCATTCTTTTTGTTGGAATCTTACCTTCATCTTAGCAGTGTCTGTGTGCGTATGACTAGATCATGCAGATGTAAAGCATGCAGGACCTTGTAGCGCTCCTACTCTTTTCCTTTCTTCCCGTTACCTGCTTTCTCATGCCCCCAGTCTGCAGTGTTGTGCGTACCTATTGATGTCATGTGCCTGTCATGCCCCTAGACTGTGTGTAACTACTGCGGACGCAAGTTTATGAATATGCAGGGCATTTCTTTTTGCAAATGCATTTTGCATTAGTGCCCAGCGTCTTTTGTTTGATCTCAATAAAAGCTGAATATCCAGTCTGTCCTGCTGTTTCAACTGAAACTCATTAGAGACAGCCAAAACACGCTCAGTTGCAGGTGAATAAGTCCTTTTGACTGACTCAAAATACGCCTAATTGGAAAGCAAAAGACTTCCCATTCAATCAATCAATCAATCAATCAAAGAACTTTATTTTCACCAAAAAAACAAACAAACCAAAAAAACAAACAAACACGGTGGCCAGCCTGTTTATGAAATTCAATAGGAACATTCGATATGAATTTAATTTGTACACAATACTTCTTATGGAGAAAATTCAATACAGCCTGAATTAAATCTCTATAACCATTTTGGTAAGGGCTGTCACCCCTCACATTTTTCTCTTCCACTCTCAGTCCACCCCTAAAGGACGTAATGGAAGTTTCGCTGAATTCAGTTCAAATTTCGCATGTTCGCCCTGCTCTCACGGCATTTCTTGGGCAGCGCCTGCCGTAACGGCGCTGCCTTACGGAGACTGCCCGTTCTTTCTCAAAACAGAGGATATTTTAAACGTAGGAAGTGAGGGGGATGAATTCTGCGTGCACGATAACTGTCTCTCCGCGGAGGCAAGCACGAACGAAAGCTAGCGCTCGAGAAAGGGCAGGACAGAGGAACTGGAAAGGGGCTGTTTCGCAGTTTCCGGTTCGCTTCTCTTCGACACCATTTCTAACGTGATTTTTCATTTACTAACGTAAAAACCTGTCCGATGTGCATTCTTAATTAAATAAACGCTGCGGATCACGGTTATGTATATCCACGCTGCCTCAAATAGGCCTGAGGTTTTCTTTGAGCTGTATCATGTTGACGTGTATGACCCCGTCAACCAGTCGTCGTTTCTACGTTCGTTTTTATGGCTCGTGCGGTTGAATCGTATGGCACATAGGCATACAGACGGGCTGAGTTTTTTTATATCATTATATCATACATCCATTAACATCCATACATTTCATACATCCATACATCTATACATTTATATATTATATCATAAATCCCATTAACGGAACAGCCAGGGGAGCACAAAAACCGTGGCATGTAAATCATGTCACTCAGAACATGCATGTCGTGATGTTCATGTTATGACTTGTCATTTACGTTCGTCATGTAGTCATGGGGTGCTATAGCCATTTTCCTATACATCCCATTAACGAAACGGCCAGGAGATCGATCACAAAGACCGTGGTATGGAAATCATGTCGCTCATGAGATGCAGGACATGATTCTCAAGTAATGCCATGTCATTTATGTTCGTAATGCAGTCATGTTGTGGCATACCAATTTTCGTGTACATCCAATTAACACAACTGCCAGGAGAGCACCGAGGCCGTGGCATGTAAATCATGTCACTCATGAGATGCATGACATGATTCTCATGCAATGCCATGTCATTTATGTGCATCATGCTGTCATGTTGTGCCACGCCAATTTTCGTATACATCCCATTAACGAAACGGCCAGGAGAGCACAAAGTCGTAGGCGGATAGATAGATAGATAGATAGATAGATAGATAGATAGATAGATAGATAGATAGATAGATAGATAGATAGATAGATAGATAGATAGATACGCTCAAAGTGGTCGAAGTTCGCTAAGAAATGCTTCGCATTTAAAACTGCAGTGCCCGGGCGGAAAACGCGAGATACGTTTCTCCGCTCGCATGTGCGGGCGGAGAAACACGTGTGAGAGCGACCGTGTGAGCGACCGGCGGTTCCGCCTCCGCTTCAATGGCGGATGGCGCTGCGCAAACTTGAGGTCAGGCGTTTGGCTCCCTATGCTTCCACATGTTGCGTGCCTTGAGGCTCTCGCTGCGCGCGCCGTTTTTCTTCGCGGGGTTAGTTTCGGCGCGGCGTCTGTAATACGATGCCGGACTCTTCGAGATATTTCATGACAACAAAAATATGTTAGCATTGGGAATCATGCTGGCTAAAATATGTAGTCCACTTTAATCTTTACCTATCATTACTACTCTGAATGTGGACTCAACAAATGGGTTAAAATCTGTAAACTAGGTGAACATAGCCTGCCCTATTTCGGTGGTTTCCTTTCGGAAGAAAGCGCAACGTGCAGCTCTCTCTCTCGTGACCATCACCATCTTGGACTAAACTAGAGTAAAGAATATGGCCCTCTATGTTTACCTTATACGTTCCATCTTTAAACAGAAACACGGTGTACTTTTCCAAAAAATCTCGCGTATGTGCGTTTTCTGAAGTAATGTGAATGGCAAGCTTATTTCGAATTTTGTCATAGTGAACGACCCAGTTTGGATTATTTTCAAGCAAGGAACCTATCTTTTCTGAAATCATTTCCCATGAGCCTGCACATTGCGAATAGGAATTGAAAATCTTCGCTTGTAATCGTTAATATCTTTTATAGTTAACTTCTAGCCTGTTTTCCGTTCAACCAAATTTTCGAAATCTTTTGGGCCAATATCACATGACATGAAAAACTGGATGAGCTGAGGTCGTAATGTTAAAAAGAAGCGCAGCCGCGTGGCACCAACCTCCCCCCCCCCCCCCCCTCAGCTTTCTCTCTCCTTGTCGCCCCGCACGGCATCTTTTTTTCCTCGGCTGGAGTATTTTCTGTGACATTCAACGCTTTGTTACTCCAAGGCATAACTATGCGGCACCGCGAAACCACAGAACATGGTGCATAAGAGTGGCGCTGCCGCGCCACGGTGGTGTAGTGGCTTTGGCACGGCTGCTGTTCCGAAGGCCGCGGGATCGAATGCCGACCGCGGCGGCTGCATTTCAATGGAGGCGAAATGTCGAGGCCCCTGTAATGCACCCGTGTTGAGGTTCGTGCGTTGTCAGTGCACGTTAAAGAACCCCAGGTGGTCAAAATTTCCGGAGCCCTCCACTACGGCGCCTCTCATGATCAAAGCTGCTTTTGGGACGTCAAACCCCAAAAATCTATCAATAAAAGTGGCGCTCTAAAATGCGATGCACGCAGAGCTAAGGCACGAACTGTGCAGCGCATTACAATATTCCTGGAAGAATTATAGTAATTGATTCGTGGGGTTTACGTCCTAAAACCAGCTCCGATTATGAGAGACGCCGTAGTGGAGGTCCCCGGAAACTTCGACAACCTGGGGTTCTTTAACGTCCACTGACATCGCACAGCACACAGGCCTCAACATTCCGCCTCCATCGAAATGCAGCCGCCGCGGCCGGTATTCGATCCCGCGACCTTCGGATTTGGAATCGGGTGCCATAACCATTAGACCAGCGTGGCGGCGCAAGAATTATAGTAGGCGAGCGACTGTGCTAAAACAAGAAACATAAAAATCACAGCACATCCACGAAGTGAATGATGATGATGGGGCGAAGCTCCCGAAGTACATCGGTAAACCGTGAATCCTCCGTACATTTTGCCCACTCGATCATTATGTAAAGACGTGACAAACATGGTATATACACAACGGAAACATCGTATATATATCCGCGGATTGAATGCATTCACAAACTTTTGCGCAGGAGTCCGACGATGAAGCACACAAGGACGCGAAAACCCGCCTTTAAGATGTCCATGTATTCTCTGTCTGAGCGGACGCTAAAGGAGCCCAGAAACTCTTCCAATGAGTCAAACTCTCCCCTCTCCAGCGCGTCGTGCATTTCTTCGTAGCGCTTTCGCAGTTGCTCTCGTCGCACTTTCTCTGCTTTGTCTTCGGTGGGAGGGAAGGGCACGGCTATCTTTGCTTCGTTACTGGGCATGAAGGGGGCGCCGAACCTGCACTTCAGTTCCCTCCTATTCAATGAGAGCACGCGTCGGAGCGAGCGCCGGGGCGTCGGAGCGAGGGTCTCCTATCACACTAGCATCGGAAGGCAGCGAGCGCCGCAGCGCCATCTAATGGGCGCTCCGAGTAATAGCGGTGGCTACGACGACGCGACGGCGGACAAGCCCACACCATAATGAGCTTCGCCCCTAAAAGTGATGACTGTAGTGCGGATGAGCTGCGGAAATCGGCCTAGCGCCTATGCAAAGACAGCGCCCCATTAGGAGCACTTGTGTCGTCGCAGGTGAGATAAAATGAGGAATTCGCACTTGCCTAGAAGGGAAAGCAAGCAGGCAGCCCAAGGTTAAGGCAGCGGACAGAAGAAGGTCGGTGACGACCGCCCGAACATCTGGAACTAGAGCACGCGCACTCGGCCGCTCGTGAACGCAAGCTGGGGTATCTTCCTCATCTTCTGCCGCAATGATAAGCAATCATACGTGCAGACCAAGACTATGCTGGATGCGTTCGAGTTTGCAAAACCCGATGTTGACCCGGGCTTTGGCGACACCACTTTCTGAGCGGACTAATAGCATGCAGTGATAAAACCTAGTCCTTGGCGCGCTCCGCGTTCCCTTGGTTTCTGTCGCTTGGGCGTCTGTTCAAGCTTGGCTGAACAAATTGAGATGGCTCCCTCCGAGCAAGCCTCCAACCAAGGGCGTGTTTCATTTGTTTGCTGTTTCACTGAGTTCGGCATTGCACCCGGGCAAGAAAACTCTCGGAATGTTTACTAACTCACGCTTTCCGCAGCATTAGTAGTGTGTATCGTCCAAACTAGAAGGGGAAGATGGAGGCTTGAATCGATGAACAGATCGCTAAGAACGATGTGGAACAAGAACATGTCGCTTCAGCCAACCTTTCGACAAGTGGACTTGCGTTGTCGAGCGTGCCTTTCTGTACCCGTGGTATTTGCGCTTACTCTGCATGCTTTACAATTATTTCTTTTTGTTAGTTTTTCTGTTGCAACTCGAGAGAACGCTACCGTCCTCCGATCAGCTTAGTATGGCAGCGTTCAGGATGGTCAGGGAACCCAACAGCTACTATGTACCACATGCTATGGAGAGAGGGCGAGAGACAGAAAAAAATGACACCATCTGCCGGTAAAGAAACCATGTGTGGATGCGAAGCATCTGGGAGATGGTTAGCTTGAGCGGAAGATGGTGTAATTTTATTGAGACGACGAATGAGAATGTATAAGAGAAGAGAGAACGCGGTGGTTGCGTGATGGCCCGAGCGCTCATCGAGGCGCTGCACAGGAGAGAGAATGAGGCGCGCGCACCGTCATTTTCATATCGCGGAACTGCCGTGGCGCCCCCTAGAGTTACTCCATATGCTAGCATAAATATACAGTAACTCTAGCGCCCCCAGCACCACGGCACCACCTGTCGTGCGCCCTGCTTCGTAGTGTAGATGATTTTCAGAGGAGAGAGAGGGGGAGCGTAGGAAAGCATAGAGAGGGGAAGGGGAGGCGCATGCGAAGAGGGGGGGGGGGAGTGGACGCCGCGGGATGGACAGAGCCCTCGCCATAAGCGGCTTCGCGTCTAAAACATTTGCTAGATTGCACATGTATTGCTTTCTTTCTTGTGTGTTGTCGCACTACTTCATGATGAATTCCATGTCTAAAAAACTAGCACAGCATACAGCACTTCTGGAGAAACATGGTATGAGTACTGCATAGACACCTCTAGCATGGGACTTAAGTACATCTGCATTGCACTCCTGGCGAATATGAAGCTTAAGGCTCTAGAAGGAGCATTCCATTGCGTGCTTCATTACTCTGATGTACGATATCTTGCATGTGTCAAACCAGTTGGCACTTGCATATGGCGATGCCTGGAGGCATTGGGTGCCTGGAGGCATTGCCTGGAGTCAATGCTTGGAGGCATTGGGTAGCGTTCTAAGTGTGGGAGACCCATTCCTTCACTCAGCGTTCTCGCATGCAGTGAGAATAGCTTTCTGACAGCTGGCTGGCGACGAGGAAGTAAGTGTAAGATGTGACGTTTTAACTTCTGGGGCTTCACGTGCCCAACCCAATGTGTACGGTTATGGATCCCAACAAAAACAAAGGTTCAGGAGAAGATGGAAGCTTGAAGTAACGAGAAAGGTCGTTGAAAACAATTGAAAACAGGTAACATGCGAGAACCAACGCCTCGTCATGTGAAAGCTTTTCTTCGCCAGCCGTTGCTCTGAGGACTGTAAGACCACTTGTCGAAACGCTTGCCTAAATGACATTAAATTCGTTTTTGTAATCATGATATTTTTCATTACTATACGGATATGGAGCACGTCGCAGTGGGGGACTGATGATGGATGATTTCATCGGTTTTACATCAAAAACCAGCCCCGGATTAATTTTCAACACGGGAGGAGGAGGAAACAACTTTGTTGACACCAGGTCAAGTGAGGGCGGGATAGGGAGGGTAACGGGAAAAGGAAAACGGTGGGCCCTCAGGCCGCCCTAGGTGGCCGAAAGTCCTTGAGCCTTGGCGACCTCAATGGCCCAGCGCACAATCCGGAGTTGGTCATCCGGACATGAGCTGCGCAGAGCAGCCTCCCATCGCTCCTGTCGGTCAGCCCCTTCGAAAGGAGGAGTTGGTTTGTTGGGACAATTTCGATAAATGTGGTCGAAATCAGGTCGCGGACTTGGGCAGAGACGGCAGTTTGGCGAGGTGTCGCCAGGATGAATTTTGGCGTTGATTAAATGAGACTGCAAAGTGCTAGTTTGCAGTCGGCGCCAAACTACTTGTTCGGTCTTGTTCAGACGTTTATGAGGGAACTTTAAAAAATCACTGGTTTGTCTGAGTGCAGTACACAGGTGTTGGACACAACACGAACGTCGTCCTTTTCTTGTGTCCGCGTTTGCGTGCCTTACTTTCTTGCATAATTATTAACCCTTAAGAACTAGCTCAGCCTTGTACCATTCTAAACAGGCGTTCTGTCACTCCGTCGCCATCAAAACATGCACAATCCGTTCAAAAATTCGTCCCTTACACATTAAAAAAATTGTTCTGATGAAGCATTGCACCGATGACGACAAGATCGCGGGGCGAATCCAACTCGCCTAGGGATAGAAATCACTTAGCGCTGCTCTGGCAAAATTACTTGCAAGCAGCACAAGGATGCAGAGACGCACTTATTGAACCCATCACTTCCTGTGTCTGCTTACCGGTCGCTGTCACTGCCATTCGAACTCGAGTCTATCGCGCTACTTTAGCCGCCACTCTAGGTATCCCACAGCATATACCGATTGACATAGGCGTGGTCTCGTGATAGAAGACATGACCTGTGAGATTGCCGGCGAGTGAGCACGCTTGTCATTGGGTAGCCCTCTTCATTGAAAGGGTGTAGTTAGCCTCGCAGGGACGCTATTGGACCAGTTCGTTTTCGAAAATAGGAAGGTGGTCATAATAACGAAATTTGCGGTAAATTGGTGCTAACGCAAGGACAGAAAACTTCGACAGTATGTCGCCTGCTCTCCTGAGCAAGAACTATATCTATACACGATTGAACAAGATGGAAATTGTGAGCAAGAACTATATCTATACACGATTGAACAAGATGGAAATTGTACAATTGCGTCCACACCTGTAAATACTAATACTAGCATGTCCCACCGCAGTTGGGCAAAATCTAGGTGCATAATATGCAATTTAAGACTGCAAGTATTTTAAATGCACCCAATTTATGGGAAAGTGAGTATAATGATGCATGCTCTGTGATCCACATGCTTCCCAAGCATAACATAGAGTACTTGGTAACTCAGGTGCAAATTTTAAGCTCCGCATGCAGTATGTTATCACACGCATCCTTTTGCAAAACTGTTTACATAAGCACTTTATTAAAAACGAATCATTACGTATAGGATATCAAAAATAAAAGAGTCGTGCATAAGATTTTGAACGCTGGACATGAGACAACAAATAGCTGTGGCAAATAATTTGTCCTACAGCGGCCTTCTTCATCAAGCCTAATTCATGCTTTCATTTTGTTGAAATGTGCATGTAGTAGCGTCATACATTTACTGCAGCAACAGCCAAAAGATGATCAACAGTAACATTCAGGACTTGTCAACCTAACACTACATTGGAAACGTTTATGCCAGCATGTTCACCAAAACGAAGCGGCCTTCATGCACATGCCAGAATCACATTAGCGTCGTCTTGTTGAGAGGATTCATTGAACTGTCCAGTTCGCAACGGAAAACGCTGCCGAATCCCTCGACGTTGCGCGATAGCTCGTCGCATTCGGCACCGGTAGACGGGTCAAACCTGTCGCTGCGGAGACAGACGTAGTAACATGACGCCATGAAGAACATCGCAGTGCTTCCGTAACGCTCGAGCCTTTCCAAGTGCTCGCCGACCTCAGCAGCACCAGCAGCGCGGTACGCATCGTGCGATGCCTCAAACGAGAGCGTGCGCAGAATTTGACGTTAAAGATAGCGTGCACATGACCATCACGTAGCGTGGCCGAAGTTTAATTTGTTTCCCTACAAGCGCTATTTTCTAATGCCATCGCTTTGGGCAACAGTCTCAATTTCCCTGACGTGGAATCCAGTTTCTTCGATAAGTTAGAGCTATTTTCCGCCCCCTTTAATGCTTTGGAACTTCTCTTAACAGGAGGAGTGCATTGTGTTCGTAGAGGGGCCTAAGTATAACGTTTTCGATTGTACTTGCTATAAGCTTGTGACTGGCTGCTTGTATTAGAGGGTGGAAATTATTTTCCGACGTTTCTTCTGGCAGTATTTTAGCGTAGTAACTGTTTAATAAAGACACACGCCTCTCAAATGTATTTCAATTACGAGTTTAAAATGGCGTAGTCAAAACAGGAGCAACACCGTGCTTGCTGGCTTGCGAGGAAGCAGGGAAAAACGCGTGCCCCTCATGTCGAAGTCACAAAATAAAACATACCTACAAGAAGGACCCTCAGTTCAGCAAGAGCTTCAATTTGGTGATGACCACAGAACCTATCGTAGTGTCGTATATAAAGGAAAGCTCTCTATTTCGGCAGGACACGGTAACGCATTTTCAACCTCTGCATCACGCTGCTGAGCTCTCCGAGAGTCACCAAACCGTTGAGTTGTCGTCGACCCCGTTTGTCTGGAGTTTACAGTGTCGTACTCCGAGCCTCGAGCGGAGTTGCTACGCTGGTTGGTTGGTTGGTCCTTGGGTACCTTGGCGCAACCCACTCTGGGGGATCGGCCATGAACCGGAAAAGAGATTTGTATGGAAGAGAACTACTAATAAAAAATACAAAAAATGTAATACAAATTTGATAATTAAATTTAGGTTAAACGAATAGTTCTCTGCGAAGACTGAAGGTATATAATTATAAAAAAGGAGAAGTGAATGCTATGGAGATTGCTTGTCACGTACTCAGATCATGATTAAAATATATAAAATAAAAAGCTGAGCTGATCAACATTAAATTCTTTTTTTCTCACGAAGAAAATCGCATACGGCCTTGCAAACGTTCCTGTGACAAAACCGAGAGTAGTCGCACCAAGAGAAAGGACTACTGGAAGAGACAAATTTAAACCCCTGTTTCTCAAGGGCATTTCCAGAAACCTTTTTCGTTGGACATTGAATCTTCGACATGATATGAAGAAGTGCTCCAGAGACTCATCCTCATCACAATTCAGACACAACGGTGACTGAGCCAGACCAGACCTGTACATGTAAAAGATCAGTGGGGGGACTCGGCATCGTAATTTAGTGATTGACATTTCATCTGCTCAGGTTTCGCACCATCTATTCTTCCACGGATAAGCCGAGTGTTGGAAATCAGATGTGGCTAGTGCAGATCTGTGAAAATTATTGCAGGTAGCATATTTTGCGAAGCGCGCAGCTGTAACAAACGCCGACGTCGGCAATACAGAAATTATCGGGCCATTTAGACCGGACACTGCGAGCGCGTCCGCATATTCATTACGTGTTAGACCTTTGTGCCCTGGCACCCATATCAATCGAATGAGGCTACGCTGATTTCAGAATATCAGGGGCCTGGGCCACGGATTAAGTTTACTCTCATTTTATGCTATGTTATTCTATGCTGTCAGGAACGTCGACATGTCGTCTCTCAGTGAAAAGAAATTGGGAACGCAATGAATAATGTTTTTTGAAATTAAGCGCTTAATTCATTTAATTACTAAACAACCAGCCCACAAATGTAGTTCATTACGTTATCCACTACTGCAAAATACATTACGTACTCTAGTTTTATTACAGCCAAGTCTGGTAAGCAGTGCGCATGCTCAGAATGAACGGTCGCGTCCTGGTATCACGGACGTACGTTAGATCGGATATTTATAGACGATAGTGCCACAGTAAAGTTTATCCGTCATCTCCCGGGAGTGCGGCTGGACGTACTGTATGCGCCGGGTGCCTAAACGCCGGCTACGTAAGCGCGAAAAACTGTTTTTACTTGACTCAACTTCCCTGCCAAAACCGATTCAACCGGGCTATCAAAACCGACTGAGCTAATAGAACGGGTAGTGCGGCGTCATACACGTCCGGTCTATACAGTGAAAGGAAACCTCCAGCCTATATGACGCAAAATATACGTATACAACCGTTTCTGCAGCGTTTACTGAATCAAGGATACACATTGCACTGCCTCCTACATTGGTAAGTGACAAATCAACGCGTTTGAAATGGTGTAGAACAGACGCCAAAATAATAAAATGTGCCAATAAATGAAGCGAGAGGAGGGAAAACACGGGAAATCTCAATTGAATTCAGCTAAACTTCCATTGCCTTCATCATAGGAGGAGGGAAAGGGGACGGGAACCGCACGAGGAGTGGGAGGTGGAGAAGAGTGGGTGTTACGTATCAAGGATGACCGAAGACTATCGTCTATCAACGTCATCAGCGAAGCAACTGGATACGCGGTCATTTTGTTTACATTTGTTGCACCTCTTGACAGATTTTCGCCGCAGTTTTGCGACATCGTGAACAAGTGAGAACGTGCTGAACACGCGCTGATGCTGATCTGAATTGGCTTCCGCAGCGTCCATATTTTCCGATCTATGAAGTTACGTGCTTCCCCATGGTGTGTGTCGCGTATGTGCGGCTAAAGGGGTTTCTGATAGCGTTAACGTTACGTACCCTTATGAAAAAATTTAATGTCATTCTGTAGAGAGTCTGATGAGTTTACGCATCAGGATCACAAAAGTCTCTAATGACTGTCTGATGAATTTCCTTATGTATTCCTGATGTTAGTCTAGTACGAATTGGCCACCGTCTTTCTATAGAGCTCCTAACGCAGAGTTTTTGATGCGCTTCTAATGAACGAGCTTCTGATGCGCTTCTGACGAATGAGTTTCTTACGTGCTCTTGATGAGCTATTCTGATGTATACCTGATGTCAGTCTAGTACATATTGGCCACCGCTTTTCTATAGAGCTCCTGACGCATGAGTTTCTAATGCGCTCCTGGCGCATGAGTTTCTGATGCACTCCTAACGCACAAGATTCCGGTGAGCTCCTGATGCACTGTTATGATGCACTCCTGATGACAGCTTATTACATATTTACCACTGTTCTATAGAGCTCCTAATGCTCAAGATTCTGGTGAGCTCCATGCATTCCTGATGCTTGTGTTGTGGATGTTACCTGATGTCATGGAAGTGAACGTCCGTACGATCGGTTCAACATGAAGACATTAATAACTTACATTCTTCACATTCATGCAAAGGCATGCTCACTGCACAGGTAGATGAATCCTTTTTCTTTTCGTTTTGTGGTTTACTGCAGTCCTAACGCATATGAAATGATGGAGGCATTTCGAAACAAGCACTGCAGTGACAACTAATCTATATTTAACAGGGCAATGAAAGGGGCTATCTCAGTGATTTCTACATTTGCTATGAATGCACTCTCCTACACTCACAAATAAAAATAAGACATGAAGAGAGGTTCACAGAAGGAAGCAATTTTCTATTTGATTTCTTGACACAGCAATGACGAAGGGCCAGTCTTGTTCCACCGATTGTATGGGTAAAGCTGCAGCTAGCGCACAACCTGCAAGAAAATGTGTGAAAATTAAGCACAGCATTGAAGCATAGCAGCACCAATACTAGTTTTCTATACTGCTTAGTGCAACAAGTGAGCAGGTGCTGAAGTGTAACACATGCGAAAAACATTTTACAGTTGATGCCATTTTACAATGTAATGATATATTTTTTATCAGCTGCACTAATAATCAATCTGCATTCAATATTCAACTACCTAATCTTATTTTTGTGCAGGACAAACAGCAGTAGTACTTTGCCTTCACAAGAAGTTTAAAAAACCAGCACAGTAGTGGAAACAGGCCAACACGTTCTGTATACTCATACAATATGTGCTGGCCTATTTCTGCAAGCATTTAGGATATTCACATCATGCAGCTTTTTTCAAAATACAAGGCCTAGGTGATGCTGCTGCATGGAAGCTGTCCGAACCAGTATGCTTGAATGCTGATAGTTTTCGTTTACAAACCACAGAAGAATCTAAACTTTGGTGTGAGATACTGCTACATCCTTGAAATCACGAAAGGGTACAACTTACACTGAAAGGGTACTCCATACAAGCACGTAAATTACAACAGAACAGTACTAAATTTGCAACTAGTTTAACCAGAAATCACACATTTTTTAAAGTTTCACATGTCATATATATGCGTCACAAGAAAATTGCAAAAAGCCCAAAAAGAAAAAGAAACTCTGCAGCCATATACTTCCACATATACACTGGCTACTTCTGATTTGAGACAAAAAAAAGGGAAAAAAGAACTTGCTTTCATGACCAATTATGCAAAATGTTACCAGTAAACTGATCTAGTGCATGAATTGCCTTTAAAATATGAAGCTGTGTTTATACAAAGGGCAGCACAGATCAGACAGGCAATTGTTAAAATCCAAGTGATGCAACACGAGAAGAATTCAAAAGTGCATACACAAGTAGTTTAGCTGTGCAGTGGAAGAAACATATCCGCGAAGCCCTGTTACAGGGCTTCGCAGATACGTTTCTAAAATAAAGACAGCTTTATAATGAACAAGGACAGGAAAACTGTAGAGGCGTTTCATGTAAGCAGGTGACAAACTTGCTTGTATGCTGTCAACTGCTGCCAAACAAAGTAAGCACAATTATCTCTCCCTCTCTTTTTTTTTTCATAGTGGAATACATGCACTAACTCTTCTTCGTAACCCCCGTTGGTAGTTAGCACTGTTCCTGTCTTCCATGAGCTTTCCTTCAACCAATTTGTGCATTGCTTCAGAGGAAGTAGATAATACTTACACGCTTCATTCTGCTAGCAGGTTCTGGCTACCACATGGTGGTTGTAAACACATTTGAAAATGGGGGAATCCCCTATGTGCGAGCATATGGGTTGCACAACTTTTCATTGAGGTTTTTAATACTTCACGAAACTTCCCAGATAAATATCAACAATAAAACTGCTAATTCTACATTGTATAGGTGCTCCATAGTTATTGAAATACCTTACGCACAATGCTAAAGCCCTGCTGAGGTAGATGATATAAAATCTCACTGTTTAAAATGCAGAACTAATCAGAATTACATGCGCTAACAAAAGGTTTAAGCACATCCTGTGATAAACGGGTAGCACAAGTTCAAAGGCGAAGTAGAACACCAATACTAAATGGGCTGTCACATGTTTCCCCTGCCTAAGAATTTCTCAAGGGCACAATAGCTTTCTCAATAGGTGCGAAATGTAAGAACTATCAACTTGCACTGAATAAAACAAATGCCTACCACTTAAGAGGACTTGTACGGGCTTGCAAGAACATATCCATCGCCTACAGCATGCTGTCCTCTCCTTGAGCACCTTAAGCAGCGCCATCGTCATCACTGCGTGCGTACATAACCAACAACACAAAAACGTTAATGAAGTTTCAGAAAAGCAGAGTCCAGCAGGCACATGTAGCACACAACAAACACGGTGTGTTTTGGCAATAAAGGCCCTGAAATAATAAGCACACAGTGCTTTAAGAACAGATATTAATCGATTTAAGAAAGCTTGCTGGTACGGATCCACACTGAAAAAACACCACTTGTGAAACATGTACACAGAAAGCAAGAGCGACGGGCGAGCACAGTCTGGGCATGAGTTTAGTTAGCACTGTTCTTTGAAGTATTAGTAAAGTAACAGCTTCTTGCAGCTTATTGTAGAAATGCCACTGCAGACCAAACTTGCACACATGTGCTTCACAAATAAAAGGTCATAAATGTAAATTGCCAAACGGATTCCTCATGTGGAGATGATTACACTAGCACTTGTAGGAAAATTTTTTTTAAAAAAGATTGATTGGTGAGGATTACGTGACAGTTAAACTATGCAAAAAATAGTGTACTGCATAATGAATGTTAGCCTTTCAAGAAAGTAATCCTTGCTGCCCTAGAGCCAATCCACATGCACATATTGCACGCTCAAAGCATTGCTACTCTTTCATTCTTTCTTTTTTTTCTGTATTGTGTTAACACTTCACAAAAACACGAACCCTGTTCTCCAACCTTCAGCAAACACAGTTGACATAAAAATGTAAGCCCTTTTCCAACTGACAACCTCATGAAAATATTAAAGCTGTGTTTTTACCAACTTCATTGAACGCCACATCTTAGTTGCAAATCGTGAAAAAAATAAGAGAACCGTAAAGCACAAGTGAGCTTCTTTAACCCACGTAAATGTTGCAAGCCGTAACACCGTGCAGCGAGATTAAAACTCCTGTCAATTTCTGGAACAAACAGTTACACGCAGCGAGGTAGTCGGAGGCGCAACTAAGATGAGACGTAAGCCACAAACCAACACTGAATGCGCGATGACACCACAGTGTTTAACTACCGTGCTCCACTCCACTGTAGTTTCTTTGCACGTTGGTTCATTTTACTGAACTTGCGGAACTTTTGTTTAATCCCCAGTGTGAAAAAGCTACGCGATGACCGAAGGGTACTAGTCGTCACGTGGAAGACCCCTTTTCATAGCGACAACGCATTGTATCAAGAAGCTTCGGGCGATCGTAATGTACCTAGTACAGCCAAGGAATAACGAAGCCAATACCTGAACGTTGCCGGAGCACAGGCACGCGTAACGCAACGATTCTTGATCACCATCTTCTGGCTGCAATCAGCGGACATGGTAACCGCGCCATATAATTTTTTAGGTACTCGGAAAGCAAAGCCCAGCACAAACATACCTGCCATGCTCAGCCCATCATTCCTGCTTTACCACGCTGTCCGGGCTGTCTTAGTTGTTTCCTGCACAACAAAAGTCAAAACGCAATGAAAATGCTGGTTACATAATTCAGCGGCTGTCTTGGGCTTACCAAAGCTGGGCATCCGCTGGGCACTCTTCAGCTTCGGGGTCAACAATGTAGACATTCGGCGACAGTCTCGTCAAACGTCGGAGGCTCGGGCTAGTGTACTACCGCAGTCACTGCTGCGACGCGCATTGCGTGACGATGAACGCTCACCAACGAATCGCACAATCAACTTGAATAACACATACACCAGTGTGGTAAAAACACAGCACTGAGCGCGGTGACAAAGATGTTGTTGCCCGGCCGTTGTGGCTGCCGTAGACGACGACGATGCAGCGTCCGCCGATGACTACATACCCTACAACGTTCCGGCACACGGCATATATGCTCTCGGCGACTAACAACAATGATAAAAGCACAATAATCGCGCATATTAGCGATACACATGGTAAAAACACAAGCACCGAACGAGCACGTTGCTCCCGCTCGCTGCGCCAACAGCACTGTTCCAACCGCTGCCTTACGTTGAAACGTAAAACTACATAGGTGGCGGTAGTGTAGTGTTATTATAAAGAAAAGTTTTGTTTTTAAACCAAGATGTATTCGCAATACTGCACGCAAGTTTGGGACATTTGCATTCTTTTCCCGCTGTTTGCATACAGTTCACAAGATATGCATTTTTTCAGTTTGAGAAATAAGCGAGTGACAACAGAGTGCCAACTTGGGACATCTTGTACTATAGCTAAAACAACACGAACACTAAAAAAATTTCGTCATGTCGTCTTTTTTTTCTGTGTGTGCGTTTAACTATGTTTTTATCTTCAGCACTTAGCGATTTCCAAACACTCCCCTAAGGCAGCACCTATCTCCGAGTCCTATGTCTGATACGTCATTGCCGATCTTGAAGGCAATGCGTTTTGTACTCCAAGCGTCAAATTCTTGTTTCACAGCGCCATGGCGGATGAACGAAGGGTTTGATTACTTTCCTCGTGACTTGGTAGGTGGGTTGTATAGGTTCATAGAGGAATAAGACGTGTATTCTGCAACCCATCCGGCAGCACGGTTAAGCGTCTTGGGGAAATAAAGGGGGTGAAAGGCGTGCAATGCTGCGCCAGAGAAGAAGGGGGTGGGGCTGCAAGAGAGTTATGCTGTGGTGGAGAAGGGTGCGTCTGTGAGGGGGAACGGGTCGTACACGCGCTCGCTTGCCTCTCCCCTTAAATGAGTGATGGTGAGGAAGGAGAAGGAACGAGTGTGGGGCGGGGAGTGGGGGGAGAGAGAGAGGGTGTAGGTCGCATGACTTTGGAACCCCTTTGAAGAGATCTGTTTCATTCTAGACATACGGAAGAAAGGATCACCGTGGGACTCAGCATCATGCTTTGTAACTAATGACCAGCTGTTCTTGCATATCCGACTATTAAAACTCGCTATATGGGTCAGATATGGGAGTACTATAGACTGTCCTAAATTTGTACTTTGCCCTCAACATCGCCTTTCGTGTGATCGCGACTGCGACTTGCTTAGTGAATGTACCCTGCCTCGAAATTTAATTAATTTCCAACACGATTTAGAAGCGCGTTGGAATTTTTTAACATTACGGCGGGATCTCTTTATGATTGGCCGGAACGTGTTTTGTCGTTAGGCGGTGGAGTTCAAATCCTTGAATACTTCTGTCAATTGAAGACATTGTGTGCGCGGTCATTTGAGTGCCTAATGTATACGTGATGCTAAAACACATTAGTCATTGCTACTCATATTTCCTATGCTTAACATACATGTCAACTGCCTGTACATGCAAATTGTCATCAATTTTAGATTTCTTACTATAACACGATTCAAAAGTGTTATGGAATAGGTGCTCTTTAGCGTTTAGGACAACCGAAAGACAAAAGTTGAATGTTTAGACGTGTAATATAAACTAACACTGCGGCATATTATTAGAACTCTTCACATTTCATTTTTGCTTATGTGTTTTGACATTAGAAAGAACAGTTGAAACTCTGACTACTTCGGTCATTTGAGATTTACATGTGCATTGTCATTTGAGTGTCTAATGCGTGCCTAATGCTAAAACGCACTAGTCCTTGCATTTTTAAATATTATTAGAACTCTTCACATTTCATTTTTGTTATGTGTTTTGACATTAGGAAGAGTAGTTGAAACTCTGACTACTTCGGTCATTTGAGATTTTCATGTGCATTGTCATTTGAGTGTCTAATGCATGCGTAATGCTAAAACTCATTAGTCCTTGCATTTCTAATGTCAGTCTAATGTCACATAAGGAATGCATTAGGTTAACATCAGAAACTCAATTTTCATTTTCATAAGGGTACCTAGATTTTTAACGTTCGCGTAGCTAAAGTTGTCTAAAATTTGAAGTCTCAGTGGCTGTTTGGCCCCGGTTTCTGGCTCAATAGGCTTGCGCTTCGCAGATGCTGCGCATATTCAGGGATTGGTAACCACGGCGCATCGAGTGGTCCGACAAGAAGTCCTTGTTGAGAGTTGCCAAAGCTTCTACATAGGACGTCAGAAGTGTCCTGTAGCTAATGGTAAATAATTTGAAAGCCTGTGAGTAATTTTTAAAAAGAAAGAAGGTGGTTTGGTGCTGTGAACTTGTCCTCGATTCCCACCTTCCCTTTCCTCCTACTCTTCCTCGTAGAGCCGAGCTCCCCCAGCTCACGTTGACGCAGCGAAGTAGGTTTGGTAGAAGTCTTTTCACTGACGCCTGTCCGTCGATGGTTGTGTTGTCTCAACTTGAACGATGGAGACCAGCCTTTTTCTCACGCAAACACAACTTGACTTTATTTATATACAAGACGGTATGTACACATCCACAGACAGCGGCTCGGTTGGCAGGACTTAGGTGGGACCTTCGCTTCAATTCGGCAGAGACGCCAAATGCATAGCACCACTCCTGAGACCACAATCACTACCCAGACTCGTACTTGATGTCCTCTCCAGCACTATCGGCTCCGACCTCACCAACCTTCAACATTCCAACCTTTCTTCCAACCTCCTTTGACAAGGAGGAGGGGCCACCTTTTAAGCCACTGGTTGCTCCGCCCCTAAATCCTTAACGGCCAATCACAACGGTTTTCACTCTGGGCACTCCTCCTACCTCCCCCTTTTCCTTTTTAATACACACTTGACGGGAGGAGAGAGAGGTCAGTGCCGAAGACGCTCCAACATACAGACATCAAAAGAAACATACAGCCATCAAAATATACAGAACCTCCATCCAAACTGGCAACTAAAAGAACATACAGAAACGGACGTCGCGGTGACTACAACTTGTGAGCAATAACGTTGGTCTTCGCTCTGCAGCTTGCTCGCACGTGCTCTTATACAAAGGAACGTCCCACGGCAGCGCGATGCTGAAGCCAAATGTGTTTTTTTTTAACTAGCTCGTGCCTACAAACATTCCTCGACACAGTACCCGAAGTGCACGTTTCGCCGGGGCTGTCAAACACCTGTCAAGCCCGTTCTCAATTGTCAGATGTCGGGCTTCCATTGCTGCACGACGAATTTTAACAATGGTCGCCGTCTTGCCTGCATATCCGCCACGTGGCTGTGCGCATTCGCCTGCGCAGACTCCGCCATATCGGGATTACGCATCAGAAGCACCTCCAGCCATCCTTCCGTTCACTTCCGCACATCTATCTATCTATCTATCTATCTATCTATCTATCTATCTATCTATCTATCTATCTATCTATCTATCTATCTATCTATCTATCTATCTATCTAAAAGTAAAAGCATACCGAGCGATATTTATGGCGCGCTTTTACCCAGTTTTACACGAACCCGTAGAAATACCCCAGCAAAAAACGACTTTGATAGATCAAGCACCATAGCATGCATTTCTCTATTTCTACAGAAGGGACGCCTGTGCCCCGACATAGGCGCCAACGTTACTTTGTAACATAGCCACCCTGCCGTCATCACCACAGTGCTGTTGACGAGCCTGGTAAACCGACGTTGTGCGTTGACGTGCCCGGTAAACCACTACTCTGTGTGTAAGAAAGCCTGGGTCCTACTCGTAAGACTTCGATGAATGCCGAGCAATTCGGCTTAGGCAATTTTCTCACTGACTGATTCCCATAAAATGTATTCTACAATGCATGAGATCTGCTCAATTTTTATGTCGGAAGTATATTGCTCCTCTATTTTTATTACGCTAGGCCATGAGAGGTAATTGATAGAGCGAGCAGCCCCTAAGGTGGCCAAGATCACGACTTAGTGAATAATATCGCACGCTGTTCATACAATCGTAGACACAGAAAGTACATTCGTAGGCTCAAACGCCCTCGGGTGTGACGCTGTTGCCGGCTGCTCGCTTAGGGCTAGCCGCACCGACCGAGGTCTCGGCGCTGGTGCTGGGCACAGCATGCCTGGTACTGGCACCCACAGAGCGCTCGTGATGAGGTTGGGGTGCGAACACTCGGTGGTGCTCGCGGTGCGCGCCATGGTCGTAAGGGGTGTACAGCGGCTGGCCTTCTTTAACCTTCCGCAGGTGGTGGCAGTAGAACTTGCACAGCACAACCAGCACCAGTGCCTGCGACAAGGTCCAGCGTAGATTGGGCTTGAATCGTTCATATGAGAAACAAAACCGCCAGAGAGAATTATACGAGGAGCGTTCATAAAGTTGGCATTATCAGTGCGATAGAATTATCGAAGGCGTACATATTACGCGTCAAAACGAGTGTGCGTCTGTCTAGTTTCAGAGTAATATATGTTGTTTTGTTCTTTTGTGAGGTTTAACGTCCCAAAACCAGCTCTGATTATGAGAGACGCCCTAGTGGAGGTCTCCGGAAATTTCGACCACCTGGAGTTCTTTAACGTGCACTGACATCGCGCAGCACAGGGGCCTCAACATTTTGCCTCCATCGAAATGCAGCCGCTGCGGCCGGGATTCGATCCCGTGACCCTCGGATCAGCAGCCGAGTACCATAGCCACTAGACCACCGTGGTGGGGCTCAGCGTAATATAGGTATTCGGTTTAATATGACATCACGTAACAGTGCTAGGTAAAAACCCGAAAATGGCAGCGCCCACGGGGTAAGTGGAAGCACATTCAATTATTTCCTTTCTTCATTTCAAGTCATAATTTCGCAAGAATATTCAGGCCGAGCTGGTGGCGGGGTACGGAGGGAAGGCGCCAGCATGTGACAGTGTTCTCAATTGACACAGACGATTTCAGAGCGGTCGAACATGCCCGGTCGACGCAGGACCAAGCGGCCACACTTCATTGGATCGTGAATCACAGGTTGCTGTGCAAGCGAAGGCACTAGCACTCTCTAAGCTGTGGATACATGCTGTAGCATTATTAAGCCTTAATAGGAAATGTTAAGGTGACTGAGTGTAAATTGTAAGTGAGGACGGTCAGTGTGTCAGTGAAAACAACTGTGCTTGCAAGCGCTGAGGGAAGCTCACGGGAGACGTGCATCTGCTCTGTGACAACGCCCCGGCTCACTCAGCACAGGTGACCATGTCATATGCAGCTTTCTTATAAGCTAGAAGGTTTCGCATCACCCACCGTCGGACCACTGACTTCTGAAGGGGCGCCCACACTCCGGCAAACTCACCGTAATGGTGTACCGGCCTTCAGGTGGCTGTGACGGTAGCCGAGCGAACCCTCTTTACGCTGCACACCACGTTTCACCGGCGAGGCTGTCACGTGACACGAACTAGCCTCACGAGCGTGAGACGGCGAGGTTTCGCGCGCTTCGAGTCTCGTACAATCGTTGCATGATCGTGCGACGGCGATGTTTCGCTCGCTTTGCGTTGTCTGCGCGTGGACACCGCGAATCTCGCCGGGCCTGATTTTTTTGGTGACATATTGAGAAACTGCGTCTAGGACGCGGGACAGTGACGCCTGATGAAGGAACGACTCGTTCGTCCGACTTGTTCTTATGGCCCGTCGCTTTTACGTAGTGTTCCAAGCCCTGCTTGAATGACTTCCACTCTGTCCAAAGGTATTCGGGGAGGAGCATGTTCTTTGGGGGCTATATAGCCGTGTTTCTCGCCATTGTCTCTGTTAGGCAACGTCGCTGCTGCTCAGGGCGTTTCTCGTCGTTCGACGTGCACACTCGCTTTCGTCGCTGCAAGGTGGCTCTTTGTGCGTGGCTATCAGTCGTTTCTTCTTGTGACATCATGTTTATATGTAACGTTATTTCATAAAAGACCCAGGAAGGATCGAGCAGGAGAGAGGTATTAGCATAGCAGAGGCCATCTAGCTATAGCCGGTTGTATCCCCGACGACGATGACGATGATTATGCACCTAAATCAAAAGAGCAGATACCAAACAAAAGCCGCACGTTTCGGGCTGCACATTCTATTTCCGGCCATCAGAGTAGAGGTATTACAGGTATTAGATCCGTTTACCAAGTTTAAAGCTTTTTTTTCCCGAAAGCCCTCTGAGTAGGAAAATGCAATCATACGCTTATAAGGTGGCTTTTTGTTTGTTATTTGTCGATAAGAAATAGTGTGTCTAAGAAATGCGCCGTGTGTTCTTTAAATGTTCTCGAAACTAGGAACTCGCAAAATTAGCGGAAAGGTGCTTTTGGCAGCAGAAATATTCCTAATTTATTGCTGTCAAACAATTTTTTTCGCGGCAAAATATAGGCCTAAGTTCATTGTCCTCGGTGGAAAACTTATCCCGAATGGCGACCAAGGCCACTTGCTGGTTCTTTTCTATACCTGCCCAGCAATAACGTATGAAGAGGTACCGTGTAAATTTAGCGTTGAAATTCCTTATACAACACGCCCTAAATGCAAGGCATACGTGTAATCCACGCTTTATGTAGTACACATGACGCAGTATGCGTTCTCTCATTTCTTCGTAAACTATGATGACTTTAAGCTGTAGTAATAATCTTTGGAAACTTTCTTTTTACAGGACGCAACGAGATGTAGCGTTATATCGCTTTGTTTGAAAACACAGCTTGTCTAGAACAATAGTAAATAAATGTAACACAGTCGCAGCAAACCTGAAAGGCTCATTTTGCAAATGAGGCTTCCATGGTCGGTGGGACCACGGAGAATCACGATACGTGAAGACTCTAATGACACTTTATTGGACGCGCGTAGTGAGATGTTCAGTGGAGGAAAAAAATGGGTCCCAAGCATAGTAGGAAATGAAAATAATTCATACCTGGGGACTCCGATATAAAACAATTCCTGCTGAAGCGTTGCGTCCGTACGGGAACAGATGCCAATGTACAACCGGTGAAGCATTAAAGTATCCGCACTTAAATTGATAACGAATACGACGCTGGTAACAACAATGAGAAATCAATGGATGACTCGCGGAGGACCTTCTTGCCTCTCCCTGAGACAGGGAGTTTTGAAATGCACTTTATTTTTCGGAGAAATATAATAGTGACATGTGTAGAAGGTTTTTGTACTATATAGGTCTCGCACCTACTCCGTGCCCTTCTGAAAGAACATCACATGCGGGTTGATCATAATAAGACTTGTCGTTCCGTTATGCGAGATAAAGGCACGTGTTTAAAGCGGCGCTGACACAAAATCTTTCGCCTGATGTATTTTTGCTGCAATATGTACATAACAGCTTCTTAGTCGTAATGAGGCACATGAATTTCAGTTTCAGTCTTGGTTTCAGTTTTGGTTTGGGAGAAATCCAAACACGACTAGCCGCTCAGTGCAACTATCGCCACCTAGCGTTCGCAATGGGGCAATAACATCGACCACGTGAACACACCGAACTGCGGCGCACTTCCGCACGACATGCAACGCGCGCTTTACTTCTGCCTGTGGCACTTCCTGCCATTTACTGTCATTCTTGCTATCATCGTCGTCGCATGGCAACAATTTTCTTGATGTCCTGGTATCGCCTGGAGTTCACTAAAGCAAACAGGGAGAATAGGCGATGGTAGCTATGACGTTGTCATTGCTAGACCCACTGCTCGGAGCTCGGCTGTCCGTGTGACGTCGCGGAGGGGCCACCATTGGCATTGTCGATGTCGCGAGGTGCAGCGTGCAGCGCTCGACTGCACACGCGAACTTTAATATTCATTTCGCTTGCTTTCCACGCTATATTTGCAGTTGATGTCTGGTAGATGACATCTGCATACTAACAAAAATCGTTCCGGCAGGTAATCTATGCAGCGAAATTTTGGCGTCAGTGCTCCTTTAGGGACCATCACTAGAGAAATACGCTACTAATTGCGATTCTATTTGCGTTGGATGGCCCCAGCGGTTCAGCTTACCTTGAATATGGCGTATATGACGTAGAACACAATTGATGAAAATATGGATCTGTCCTGCAAGAACAAACACGGTAAATTTAGTTGCGTACCGCAGAAAAACACGAGTCAGACACTTAATTCGCTCGTGACACAATGTGTATCGATGTTCACGCAAGAGGGGTGCTCTGTATGGAGGCTACATCAAATGTAGAACGTAACAGAAAATTTGGTCACCTTTCAGCACTTCACAGGCCATGCAAGTAAGAGTACCGATGACACCATCACGGATTTATTTGCCAGCTGAATTAACCGCAGCCATAGATAGAGATACGCTAAGAACAAACTGCATGTGCCCCTTACACAGTAACTAATAGCATACAGACAAGAGCCGCGGATTTACACGATGCTCGTGTATTGCATTTTTTTTGCAGAAGAATTTTTGATGGCGAGATATCATCGCAGCAGCTGCCAATGGGCAAAACGAATTACACTGGGGAACGGGAACATCGGACAAAAAAAAAAAGCTCTCCAGGGTAACAATAAGAGCGAGTGAAAGCGGCCCCACGCCACCATCTACTGTCGCGGCTCCCGCCGGGGTGGAACCGTTAATGCTTTAAGGACAAAGACGCCATTTGGCGCCAATCGGAGTGCGGCCAACCTGGCCGTGGCTTGAGCCCGCGACATCGAGCACGGCAAACCATGCAGCACCCAGGCAGCCAAGATACCATGGGGGGTCCAAAGATACAACCTATGAGCGGATGAAATATAGGTTGCATCTTGAACTTCCGCGCTACCTGTGTTAGCTCAACCCTACCAGTTAGATGAGTATTATACTGCCTCTTGCTAATGCTTCTTATGTGTGCTTCATGTGAATAAATACCACAGCCCAGAAAAGCGTTACCCGTTGATTGTTTTCCGCCACTTACACATCAGCGTAGCGCTGTTAGCAGGCTGGTCCTTTGTACCTATCGCGCGCGGGGTGATGGCGCCTATTAAGATATAATGACAGGGAGGGAGGGGAGGGGATGTCCGGTCGCAGGATAACTGTATACACGATGCCATGAATGGGAGACAAGTTTTCCTTGTAGCGCACAATGCGCCTGTTTATCACGTCAGCGAGAGGCGCCCGCTCGATGAGCACAGGGATACAACGATTACTTGCCCGCAGTTTGTCATGCATCTTCAGCACGGGGTCGTCTTTCAGCTTGTTGCCGGGCTGAAAATTAGATGACAATTAATGTTTTCCTATTTTTATTTAGCCCCACGGCCATAGCGTCGTTGCGGCATAGGAATTTATTTATAAGCGGATCGAGTGGTAACATTTGAAAATGTGAACAACAAAACAGTAGTCAGCATAAAACGCTATCTTTGACGAAAGCGAATGAAAGAGGCGGTTGATTCTTCCATAATAGGAATCCGTACAACACGAAGGTGAAACCGGTCTTTGCACATGAGCGGTAATCTGGCGAATCGAGAGGTAGGAGATAGGTTGGATACCCTGGACATGTGAACCCTTTGCATGTGTATATCAGCAGCACCTCGGCACTATGCGGCTATCCTCGACAGTTGCGCACAAGCGAAATATCTCGAACGACAGCGATTTCTCCTGAGAAAATGCATTGAGCGCTCCAGCGCCCTGCGAAAACCTGCCATAAACCGCCAGAGTTCGCAAACGGTGAAACCTTGCAAGCGAAACCGGAATTTGTTTGTCAGCGGAAAGTTACGTGAAAGGAACGAGAAAGTTACGGTAATATCATAACTGAAGTAAGGCGCGGTGTTGGGCTAGATGGTAATACACTTAGCGAAAAACTTGAACTATGTGAGCGCCTCCCGTGGGCAGCGCGTGCTTGTACGAAGGGCTTTATACGTTGTGTGTCACTAAGCACGCATACAATCTGGGGAGGCCGCTAAAGAACAAACAGAACATAAGCGCGAACTATCAAGTGAAGCACGCACGAAACGACCGCGCGGATACACACCGAACGAGCGCGAATAAGCTGTCACAATGGATACTCTCAGATTCAACAGCGTTCCTGTTGCAAAGGCGGCCGCCCGTCTAAAACCCCTTGATGTTGGAAAGTACCGCCACTCTTTGAACAACGCCGCGACACCCTCGCCGGAGCCGTCAACCTCCTCGTTTTCCTCCCCCTCGTTCGCGGAGCCAGCGCATCCGCAACGCTGAGTGGCTGCGGCGCGCAGTCAGGTGACCTTGACGTCACGAAAGCGACGCACAACTTGTTTTCGCGCGCTTCTTGTTTCCCTCGCCCGCCATGCGCCTGCCCAGTGGTGGTCGCGCTGCGGTTTCTAACGTGCGTTTCGCAAGTGTTTCTGCCTTTCTGTAGCGGTGTGAACTTCGTTTGCTGTGGAAATCTCTTGCTTCCATTCGTTTAAATGCAGCAGTAAGCCAGAGAAAGGGCTAGCATGATTTTCGATCCTTCGAGGACAACTGAATGTTGTGCGCCGGAAGCAGTAGCTTCAAAACGTCGAGAAAAACATGTCCGCCTTCTAAGTACACAGTTCCGTGCGAGTTTACTGTTACAGTTTTCCTTAGGACGTTGGTGAAGTTGCATGGATATTTCAATGTACCTTGCATACCCGGACTCTTCGTTCACTACAGTAGAGAACGCCTATATGTTTTGTTGACTTCGTGCATTGGACAGTTTTCTCGTGCATGCACTATTTTCAAATGATCTAATTCATAAGTGCCTGTAACTTCTGCTTCGTATTGTGCGCGTGTGTGCGCGCGCGTCTGTGCCTGTGTATATGTATGTGTGAGCTTGCGATAGCATGTGTGAACGCGTCTGTATGTGTGCGCGTTCGCGCGTGTATAATGTATGCACGTATGCATGTATGTGCGTGCTTTTATGTGTGTGTCTGCGTATGTATGTATGTATGTATGTATGTATGTATGTATGTATGTATGTATGTATGTATGTGTTTGCGCGTGGTGGTATCTGTGCACGTGCCTATGTATGTATCCATGTGCGAGCGTGTGTATGTATGTGCTTGTCGCATGTGTGTTGATATATGCGTGTGTATGCATGTGCTTGTCGCATGTGTGTTGACATATGCGTGTGTATGCGTATGTTGACATATGCGTGTGGACACATGCGTGTGCATGTATCTATGTGCGTGTGGTCGTACGTGCATGTGTCGTACATGTCCGCGTGTGCATGTACTGTGTGCGTGTGGCTGTATGTGCTCGCGTGCGTATTTTTGCGTGTGTTCGCACGTGTACGTGTATTATGTGCGCGTGTCCGTGTGTGCCTGTTCGCCTGTACGTATATGTATTTGCGTTTGTGCACCGTGTTAATGTGCGAGTACCTACGCGCATGTGGTCGCATGCGCATGCGCGTGTGTGTATTTTTGAGTGTGTGTCTGCGTATGTGTGTACGCGTGCACTCGTGCGTTCGTATGCGCGCGCACGTGTAATCGTTCGCGAATGTTCATGTGCGCGTGTTCCAGCGCCTGTATGTATATGTATATGTGCATGTGCGCATGTGTTGGTAGGTGCGTGCGTGCTGCGTTTGCATTTAACCACGACGAAGTATAGGCACGTGCGTTCTGTATGGGCTCTTTCGAAAACACAGCATGTGTTTTCAACAGTGGCTTTGATAGAAAGGCATTCGGCCCGCCTGTGCCGGAAATTCACTTTAAATAAACTATTTGTTCTTCGTTAGATCCTTATTTAATCTATTCACTACCCACTTACATGTAACACATTCTCCTGTCTATTCTACGCTGCTTGCATTTATTCGTCACCGTAAGGCGAGCCCAACGGACGACGGCGAGGCAAACCGCGCAGCCACTGGCAGGTACTCATTTTTTTCGGTGCGCTCTCGCTTGTTTTAACCGAAGCGTCCCGAAACAACAACATCCGCCATGAAGTTATACTGGAAGCATACTATCCTCACGCCAGTTTCACAAGGGATAAATTCCTATTTGGCGCTTCAAAGGGCCGAATAAACAAGCGCGCGCAATACATCTCAATGCGGTTGCAACGCGCCACTGGAGGGTTCAGCGTGCCGTGCGCACCGCTCCGCGCGGGGAGGGAAGAAATCCGAGGAGGATTGAGGAGGAAAGCGTGCGTGTGGAGGAGAGTGTCGCTACTTTCCAACATCAAGGGGTTTTACGCCCGTCGAGCTCCTCGCGCCATCTCGCTGGTAGTGAAGAAACGCTATAAGCGCCTGCCATCTCTGAGTCCTGCAGCGGTAAAGGTGTTTATATAAGGCTCACCGTTAGCTTTTCCAAGCGTCTGCTCTTCGTGCGTAGTGGTTAGCGTCACGCGCAGCGGAGGGGTTCCTGGTTCGATCGATTCCGCGCGTCGGAAGCATTTATCCGAATTATTTTTCTTTGGATTTTATATATATATATATATATATATATATATATATATATATATATAGATATATATATATTATATATATATTATATATATATATATACATCCTTATACATATACGGTACATGACGGCGGCGACGGGGACGGCAAAAACAGCCGAGACTGTCCATATAATTGCTATAGCAATAAAAAAAGCTCTCCAGGGTAACAATAAGAGCAAGTGAAAGCGGCCCCACGCCACCATCTACAGTCGCGGCTCGCGCCGGGGTGGAACCGTTAATGCTTTAAGGACAAAGTCGCCATTTGGCGCCAATCGGAGTGCGGCCAACCTGGCCGTGCTTGAGCCCGCGACATCGAGCACGGCAAACCATGCAGCACCCAGGCAGCCAAGATACCACGGGGGGTCCCAAGATACAACCTATGAGCGGATGAAATATAGGTTGCATCTTGAACTTCCGCGCTACCTGTGTTAGCTCAACCCTGTCAGTCATATGAGTATTATACTGTCTCTTGCTAATGCTGCTTATGTGTGCTTCATGTCAAAATACCACAGCCCAGAACAGCGTTACTTGTTTTCCGCCACTCACACATCAGCGAAGCGCTGTTAGCAGCTGATCCTTTGTACCTATCGCGCGCGGGGTGATGGTGCCTATTAAGATATAATGGCAGGGTGGGAGGGGAGGGGATGTCTGGTCGCAGGATAACTGTATATACGATGCCATGAATGGGAGACAGTTTTGCTTGTAGCGCACAATGTGCCTGTTTATCACGTCAGCGAGAGGCGCCCGCTCGATGAGCACAAGGATAGAACGATTACTTCCCGCAGTTTGTCATGCATCTTCAGCACGGGGTCGTCTTTCAGCTTGTTGCCGGGCTGAAAGTTGAAAATTGGATTACAATTAGTGCTTTCCTATTTTTACTTAACCCCACGTCCATAGCGTCGTTGCGGCATTGGAATTTATTTATAAGCGGATCGAGTGGTAACATGTGAAAATGTGAACAACAAAACAGTAGTCAGCATAAAACGCAACCTTTGACGAAAACGAATGAAAGAGGCGGTTGATCCTTCGATAATAGGAATCCGTATAACACGAAGGTGAAACGGTCTTCGCACATAAGCGGCAATCTGGCGAATCGAGAGGCAGGAGACAGGTTGGATAATCGAGAGGCAGGAGATTGGTTGGATACCCTGGACATGTGAGCCATTTGTATACATGTACATATCAGCAGCACCTTGCCAACAGCGATCCTGGACAGTTGCGCACAAGCGAAATATCTCGAACGACAGCGATTTCTCCGGAGAAAATACATTGAGCGCTCCAGCGCCCTGCGAAAACTGCCATAAAGCACCAGAGTTCGCAAGCGGTGAAAATTTGCACGCGAAACCGAATTGGCCAGCGGAAGTGAAAGGAACGAGAACGTTGCGGTATATCATAACGAAGTAAGGGGCGGCGTTGGGCTAGATGGTAAACACTTAGCGAAAAACTTTATGTAGATATAGGTTAAAATTAACCTGGATACGACACAATTGCTTTTAGAAGGAGTGTGATGTTCTTCGGGGTGTGCATTATTAGAAGTAGCAGGGCTTATGTTTACAATGAGATTAGCTGTTAGTCAGCACCGTCCTTTTCTTTATACTTGCGGTTGTTCCGCTATATCAGCACTGCGTGTCTCGATACGCTCAGCATAATCAGATGTCGCCACCAGCGCTACCGATCGCGTACACTTTTCCGGCAAACCGGTATCCTTAAACGCAGTCTACGTGCCAATTAAGAAACCTGCTTCAGGTGATACAGAAGCCATAAGCTCAGGAAATACGTACGGTGCGCACCGGTCATCACGGAAAGGAAATTGCGAAGCCAAGTGGTTTGGATATTTCATTTCATCGAAATGCGAGTTTGCTTGATCTATCTCTGAAATATGCGGTGACCGGGACTTCCTTCCAGGTAAAGCGCGCCAGCAGCATGTATTGTTACTATGCAGTAATCTCGTTTTGCAAATGCACATTATATGTATATATATGTCTTGATTCAGCAACATGCAGTCACCACAGCATAATAGCTGGAAACGGTTCCTGTGTATAGTATAAACCAGTTACGGCACAACCAAGAGGACGTCATTCTCGGTATTGCTTCCTCACCCGCGTCTTTCGTGAGAAATTAGCCTGCTTGTTTGCGCATACGTTCTGTATGCCCCGGTTCTTTTCATGCTATGTCTCAGCCATAACTTCTGTCCATTGGTAGTAAAGCTGAACAAAATGTTTGGTTTGGCTAGTTAGCTCATGAGTTCTGACGAAAAATCGCAGTGCAAACCAATACAAGGGCACACGAGTGGATGGGACTGGCGTGAACTATACATACTTGAAGGGAGGTTTATAAGGCAGATGAGAGCTTGCCTTTGAAAGAACACAATTGACAACATTGCTGGTAGCTGAATTCCATTCACAAACATCCATGTGAAAGGCTGCTTGTCTGGCTATGGCCAGGAGCTGATGTCGCTGAACTGCCGGCTGACCAAAGTGCAGCTGTCAGCCGGAGGTTCAGCAACATCAGCTCTTGGCCGTGGCCAGACAAGCAGCCTTTTGCACGGACGTTCGCGAGCGGGACCAAGCTACCAGCAATGCTGTCAGTTGTGAACTTTCAAAAGCAGGCTCTTCTCACCAGCCTAGGAAGCCTCCCTCCAAGTACATAGTTAGCGCCAGTCCCATCTACTCATCAGTCAGTCTCACGGGTATGAGCATTGTGTTGCTGCTTGTGGCCGGGCATATACGGGACGTGGAAAGCGCGGGGTATCCTATCGCCGTGTGCCGGCCTCAAACATTGTTGGAATGTGGTCCAGGTTTGTGAGAAGGCCCAAAGGCCACGTGGCGGACATGCTAGGCAGGTGGCGACCACTGTGGAAGTTCATTGTTCAGCCGGAACGGGCTAGCTGGTATTGGAAACCGGTTTCACGGGTGTTAGGCAGCATGTCCAGGAATGTCTGCAGTCGCCACATGTTTAGGTTGGCGCTCTCCCCCACGGCGTGGTGGGCAGCAAGCGTGCCCACTGTATTGTTCAGTTTTCTCTTGTAACTGCGGCGTCGGAGTGTCGATCGCCGTTTGTGATTGGCTGTCAGGGATGCAGGGGCGGAGCAACCAGGGTATATAAGGTGGCTCCTCTTCCCTGGCAGGAGAGCGGAGGTTCGGGCTTTAGCCCGGACAGACGCTTTTTGGCGCAGTGGAATAAAACGTTCTCTTCACCGGCCTGCGACTCTCACTTCGTGCTGCCAGCGTGCACTCGGGTCACCGAGGGGCGCCGAATACGGACCCTCTTTATTTTAACTGGCGCAGTCGACTCCAGGTTCGGACAGCCCGCAGCGAGGGAGATGTTTGCAGCTCGGTGGAGGTGAGCTGCCAGTCGTCGTCACCACTTCGCCGACTTTGAAGAATTCGGGCGCCACCGCAAGAACGTCACGAGAAGTGCCCAACTTCCAGCTTCCGAACGAGTGAAGGTGCTGGAATACCTCGTGCATGAGAAGGAAGCTGCCTGAAGACGTGCGCAGCGGAATCATCGGGCGCACGGTCGAGCAAGGACGAGGCACGGTACAAGCGGCGGACGTGTGGTCAGCGCTTCGGTGAGGGGAGCCGCGGCGAAAAGGCAGCGGCAGTAGAAGAAAGCCTTGGCGCCGTGAATGAGGCGACGGTGTTGAAACGCCGAAAAGGAACTTTGTTACCGCGCGACAACAGTGCAGCTCTGCGTGTGGGCGATCCTGCATTTCATCGCCACGCCGACATTTGGAGTCGTCCATTGTGAGCCTGGGCACTTGCGAGACGAGGCTTCGACGAGGACAGCAAGCCAAGGAGCCAGAGTGCAACCGGCAACGAGCGTCGCTCAGGTGAGACCCCTTTCGTGCTTTCTGTTGTTCTCGAGTGAATGCAGTTGCGTTCCGGCACTCTCTGGGAGCGTGGAAATATGGATGATAGTGCCGTGTGTTGATAGGGCTCGTGTGTTTACTAGGCTAGTATCTGATGTGAACAGTCAGAAGATGGGTCGTGCAGATGAGCTAAAGCTCGAAATCGAGCTCTTAAGCTTCAGCTCGAGTAGAAAAGCTGAGACTGCGCGATTCTGCAGAATGCAGCACAAGCACGGAGCGACGAGCGGGGTTAGGCAGGTACGCCAAAGATTTAAAGGCCGTTCTTGTCCCCATGCCCGCTGATGACACCATGGTCCCCGCATGGTTTAAAATGGCTGACATGCTGCTAAAGATGCTGGGAGTACCAGAGGAAATGCAAGGCACTCTCATACTGCCTTTCCTCACCGAGAAGGTCAGGACGTCATTGAGTGGCACTTGTTCCTATGGGGAACATAAGGAAAAGGTGCTAAAGGACCTAAAACTGACCCCGACAGAGTACCGCAGGTGCTTTCCAGGAATCAAGGAGGAAGTACGAAAACAGAGCTGCGATGGTACGAAGCTTACGGGCCCGTCTGGCAAGGCGATAACAGCCGAGGTTGTGTGCGTTCCTATCGGCCTGCCGTGTCCGTCGGAGAATACTCGGCGCGTATCATTGCCCGTGAGTCGGGAGCTGGCCACTAACGCGGATGTGCTGATGACTCCGGGTGACCATGATAATCATTGTCTTTCCATGTCGCGGTCAGAGCCTAAGCTTGAAGGTAGTGTCTGCGGCTTAGTGGAGAGGTCAGCAGAGCAAGCGGTAATCCTTGCTAATGGAAATGGGGTAGATACCGCCACTCCTTTTTGTGAAGAGGAAATAGCGCGGGACGCGGTCAGCGAGGAACCAAACAAAGGAGACGAGGACGACGTGTGCAGTGAAGCGACCTTAGAGTCGGCACATGAAAGCGAGGTCAGTAGGGACAATAAGATCTCCGGTGAGGGAGCCACGGCGAAAAGGCAGCGGCAGAAAGCCTTGGCGCCGTGAATGAGGCGGCGGTCGTGAATCACCGAAAAGGAACTTTGTCGCCGCGCGACGACAGTGCTGCTGTGCGGTTAGGTGATCCTGGACACTTGCGAGACGAGGCTTCGACGAGGACTGCAAGCCAAGGAGCCAGAGGTGCAACCGGCAACGAGCGTCGCTGGAGATGGTGAGACCCATTTTGTGCTTTTCTTTGGTTCTCGAGTGAATGCAGTTGCGTTCCGGCACTCTCTGGGAGCGTGGAAATATGGATGATAGTGCTCGTGTGTTGAGTAGGGCTCGTGTGTTGATATAACCAGTCATAAGATGGGTCGTGCAGACGAGCTGAGGCTCGAAATCGAAGCTCTTAAGCTTCAGCTCGAGGTAGAAAAGCTGAAGACTGCGCGATTTCTGCAGAATGCAGCACAAGCACGGAGCGAGACGAGCGGGTTAGGCAGGTATGCCAAAGATTTAAAGGCTGTTCTTGTCCCCATGCCCGCTGATGACACCATGATCCCCGCATGGTTTAAAATGGCCGACTCGCTGCTAAGGATGATCGAAGTACCAGAGGAAATGCAGGGCGCTCTCATACTGCCTTTCCTCACCGAGGAGGTCAAGACGTCGGTGGTCAGTCAGTTCTTGAGTGGCACTTGTTCCTACGGGGAACTTAAGGAAAAAGTGCTCCAGGACCTAAAACTGACCCCGACAGAGTACCGCAGGTGCTTCCCAGAAATTAAGAAGGAAGTACGAGAACAGAGCTGCGATCGTACGAAGCTCACGGGTTCGTTTGGTAAGGCGGTAACAACCGAGGTTGCGCGCGTTCCTGTCGGCCTGCCGTGTCCGTCGGAGAATACTCGGCGCGTATCATTGCCCGTGAGTCGGGAGCTGGCCACTAACGCGGATGTGCTGATGACTCCGGGTGACCATGATAATCATTGTCTTGCCATGTCGCGGTCAGAGCCTAAGCTTGAAGGTAGTGTCTGCGGCTTAGTGGAGAGGTCAGCAGAGCAAGCGGTAATCCTTGCTAATGGAAATGGGGTAGATACCGCCACTCCTTTTTGTGAAGAGGAAATAGCGCGGGACGCGGTCAGCGAGGAACCAAACAAAGGAGACGAGGACGACGTGTGCAGTGAAGCGACCTTAGAGTCGGCACATGAAAGCGAGGTCAGTAGGGACAATAAGATCTCCGAACAGGAGGCTGATCCCGCTTCAGGCGGCAGAGAACAGGCCAGCATAGCTAAAGTGGGCGCCGCCGGAGACGCAGCGCAGGTGTGTAGCCTAATGGCAAAGGAACGGCCTATACCGTTTAGTGCAAACGCTCCTGCAGAAGAGCAAGTGCATGAGAAATCATCGGCAGAGGCACATCATGCGTTGACGTGGTAGGAGAGGCAGTCGCGTCGATGCCGGCCTTAGCAGCGCCATTTCCGTCATCAGGGCAAGCGATCGGCCACTGTCCTTCTCGGGAGAGGGACGGAGACCAGCGCAGTGTTGCTGTTCTCAGTAAGGGTAAAGCGCCCACAAGGGAGAAAGGATCTGCAGCCGAACGGGGTGCGTTTGGGACAGTGTGGACAAGGGAGACGTTCGGCAGGTGGATTTTCGGCATAAAGGTCAGGCTTAAGACTGACCAGGACCCCTTGACCTTCCTGACCCGATCAGCTCCTCGCAGTGCATTTTCCACTTGTTATGTATAGTCTGGGACATCCGGGAATCGTCCGTATCGACAGGGCAGTGGAAGCTCTTTTTCTGTTTTGTTTTTCTTGTTGTTTTTCCGAGCGGCCTGTATTTGTTTTGAAATATTCAAGTAGTATTCTGTTTACAGCATCCGCGAGTTTTAGTGTATTGTTGGGTCAGTGTATACATATTGTATTGTTTGTGTATGCTATTTTCTTGGATTTCGGCGAGGACCCTCGAGAGAGACAGTTTCTTTTGTGTGTGTGCCATTTGCTCCCTTTGAGAGTGCTTCGAGAACCAGAGAGAGCTCGAAATGTGTCTCACTTGATAGGACAATTCTAGTGGTGCGTGATGTGAGATGTTCAAGTGCAGTTCTTGTCTGTACGTGTCCGCTTTCGCGATATGGGGGTATTGCTGGGCAAAGTTGCAGGTTCCGAAGGGCGTGTACGATTTTTTTTTTGGTATTGTTAGATGGCGTATGTTCTTTTGTGTTGCTAGATTGTGTATGTTTTTTTAGTTATTATTACTGGGTGGAAGAGAATGTGTTTATTTTTTTATCGTGTTACATAGACATCGAGTGTCTAGTAACACTCTGAGGGGGGAAGGAGTCAGTCTCACGGGTATGAGCATTGTGTTGCTGCTGTGGACGGGCATATACGGGGAGTGGAAAGCGCGGGGTATCCTATCGCCGTTGTGCCGGCCTCAAACATGTGGAATGTGGTCCAGGTTTGTGAGAAGGCCCAAAGCCACGTGGCGGAAAT
This sequence comes from Hyalomma asiaticum, assembly GCA_013339685.2. Taxonomy (NCBI): domain Eukaryota; kingdom Metazoa; phylum Arthropoda; class Arachnida; order Ixodida; family Ixodidae; genus Hyalomma; species Hyalomma asiaticum. The sequence continues at coordinate 28,169,298 of CM023482.1, forward strand.
GCAGGCAGGTGGCGACCACTGTGGAAGTTCATTGTTCAGCCGGGAACGGGCTAGCTGGTAATGGAAACCGGTTTCACGGGTGTTAGGCAGCATGTCCAGGAATGTCTGCAGTCGCCACAGTTTAGGTTGGCGCTCTCCCCCACGGGTGGTGGGCAGCAAGCGTGCCCCACTGTATTGTTCAGTTTTCTCTTGTAACTGCGGCGTCGGAGTGTCGATAGCCGTTTGTGATGGCTGTCAGGGATGCAGGGGCGGAGCAACCAGGGTATATAAGGTGGCTCCTCTTCCCTGGCAGGAGGCGGAGGTTCAGGCTTCAGCCGGACAGACGCTTTTTGGCGCAGTGGAATAAAACGTTCTCTTCACCGGCCTGCGACTCTCACTTCGTGCTGCCAGCGTGTACTCGGGTCACCGAGGGGCGCCGACAACGGACCACCTTTTTTTAACTGTGTCTCTCTAGTGTAACATAAATGCTAAGACAAATGGCCGAAACAACAGCGATGCATCAGGGGAGAAGTTCACAAGTGCAAACTCTGTACACATTTGCCATAACATGCTCAATTTTCTACCTTCACTTTACTGTTTCACACCTGATGAGAGAGTTTACAACGGTGCAGTTTATGGAAGGACACGCAGTTCAATGCTGAAGTTGCTGTTTGTGAGATGCTGTGCACACATCTTTGTAGCCGGGCAATGTGGTCGCAATGGACAATAGCATAGCATGAATGGTAGTGACGCATACACATTGTCGTAAGCTGAATCCGTAAAAGAGATGACTGCAATTGGCTTGTTTCATACCTTTAGCTGAATACAATAGTACTATTCTTTTGAATATAAGTTACCAGCCTCTAAATATGTTGCAACAACATAGCACTTGCCAGTCTACTCCCACGACCGCTCAAAACTTATAGTTCTAACTTCGACATGAATTTCCTTGCTATGAGAGACTGCAAAAATGATGCCTCAGCATATGCTGGTGCATGTTATGCTTCTTTTTTTCTTTTTTTCCCCAGAAATGTAGCAGGACTAGCAGGTTCAAACCCTTCATGCAACTCTACGCAGCAATCCAGCAATCACGCTGGTTTGTACAATTCCACTGAACTTCCTTCTTTAACGGCCTCAATTCACCTACTGTGTAAATGGTTGAGACACCAAATTTGTGGCTTGAGTGTTCGTTTTAAACGTTTCTTAGCACTGCAGGAAGCATGACACACACATTAAGATTCACATATTAATGGTAAATAATATTGCATAATTTATGTGAACAAGTTCTCATTTCAGCTTGTGGGTGCCCAGTTGACAACAATGTCGCTGCTAGGCCCCAAAGCATTACTGCACACATGGCTCTGTTGTCTGCTCTTGCGCACTCATATGCTGCACTCATGCAGATTCAGTTAATATGATGGGGCAAAATCCCAACACACAATAGAAAGTGTGGGACCCCCAACTTGGGCATAGCCTCGATATGGTGGCTAGCTTTGTCTTGGGACACTGTCTTATTGCATTTTCATTGTCCCCCTGCCTTCTTCTGTTCGCAAGACACACGCATACAAAACAACACCATCTAGGCTTGCACGGTGCTACAGTTTAAACCAGTGCTGTACCTAACTGTATGCCCTTCTAATGTGGTATATATCATGTCACTAAAACTTCTGTTGTGCTTCTGATTCCGTGACATGGGTGCTAGTTGTGCTGGCGATGGGTTCTCAATCACAAGAACGAGCATTTAGGCACACTTGGCATTTTCGATGGAGGCAAAAATGCCAGAGGATCAGGTGATGTGTGTTGTCAGTGCACATTAAAGAACCGACGGCTGGCGCTCCGGTAGTCACAGCGCTGCAGAGAGATGACTACAACGCTCACGGAGCTTCATTGCGTGCTTCTTTTTTCGAAAGGATGCTTGGCTGCTGCTCATAGAGCTTTATTACGTGCTTCGTCTTACGCGTCGGATTACCTTGTTACGTCTGTACGCCTACATCGTGGCTTTCGGCATTCTACGGCGCCATCTGCTTCGTGTATCATGGCACAGAAGAGAAAGCAGCTGCACTAAGCTGCCGTTAAAACCCAACGACGTCGATAGCCTTAAGTTGCGCATATAAATACTTTAGCGTCCCGAGGCTGAGGAATCGCAACAAAACTGCTACGATGCATGCAACACAAGAAGACTTGATTGTGGTTGTACATTGCCCGAGCAACATGCCGGCAGGACGCAGCGGGTCAAGGGCACCCAAAAGATGGTCGCTGACAAGCAAATTATGCGCCCTTCGCTGCAACGCACTGTGAGTTCATAAAGCCACCCTCTGAATCCCGTTTGGTTTCATCTGAACAGTTTCACCCCTTGCGAACGTCCCGGTTTAAAGGGCAACTCCGGCGTTTTTTTTCACCATGTTCTGATATCAATGTTTTCCAGTGTTACTGATGGTCCTATAACCACGAAGTGGTTCAGTTTGCCCAGTAAAGTACCAATACTTTAAATAACCAACTGAATGTCGTTTCCAAGCCGACACCGACAAGGGCAGGACGCTTCGGGGAGCATGTGTGGTGATGTCACAACCTTCCTGTCACCAGAAATATGAACTGGGGCCAAAGATATGCCAGTGGCGACGTCATACAACGATGTATTGAGTTATGCCAGCTTTTCTGATCTAGACAGCAACGATTTGAGCGCTAAACTGTCGCCGTTTTGGTTTTGAAGGCCCGTTGGCTCGGGTAGGCAGCGCGGAGGTGACGACGTCAAAAACACAGTGTGGCCCGCGTGAAAATCCGCTAAAAAATTTAATACCCTTCAGGAAAACTAAATGACCTACATTCGCCTGGCTTGGAATATATTATTACAGTACCGAGAAGAATATATTTTGAAAATTTTATTGAGATCAGTGGGAACTGAACGATCGCCGGAGTTGCCCTTAAAGGTAGGTTGTCGCAGGGTTCTAAAGCAACGCAGGGTCTTTGGAAAAACGCGAGCTGCTCAACTAGTTTAGCGTTTTTGCCCATTTGCCTAGGATCTCTATGGAGGGTGAAGGTACCGCTGATGTCTACTTGCAACGGGGTAACATCCCACAATGTTCAAACCACTTGGGGCCCCTCGATCCGCCAGGTTGACGTTTGGGCATTCAACAGCTTCTGTGAGACGTTTAACTTGCATATAACATTGATTCTCGTGAACGATCGATCAAACAGATTTTTTTTAGATGTGAAGCAACTCTTTGACTAGCCTGTGTAACGGTCTCCCTCCGTAAGTCCGTACAACGCGCCGCAACGCGCTCCCCTCGCCGAAGGTGTTGGAGCGGTGCCAAGTAGGTCACGCCGCAGCTGCGCGTCGACGTCACGCTCCCCTCGCAGTGCGCGCTGACGTCACTCTCTCCCTCGCCTGCAGCGCGCTCGTCGCAGCGCCCGCAACACCTGCCGCTACCGCCGCTCGCTACACCGCCGACTCGTCGGTTCACGCGCAAAATTAACACCATTTTCCCAAGGGGAACCCTGATGGGATGCGAAGCACCCGCGTTAGCGCCGTTGAACCCGTGACGCCACCCGTGCGCAACGCTGCTGCTTCGCATCCCATCAGGCTTCGTTTTGGGAAGATGTTAATTTTTTTTTTCAGAGATTCGGTGCACTTCGTCATTTAACGTAGCAGAGACAGAGAAACCCTCTGACTCGTGTCTGGGCCAAATTACCAAGCGATGCCCATGTACCGCCAAATACTTACCGAAAACATAAGTCAATAGTACTAGTGAATACGTCTTCATGCGTAAACTCCCATATTTTTTCATAACCAAGCTTTTCGTGTAGGAAAATGATTCCGTGATTGCAGTTTTATACATTAAAATAAGCGGTTGCGTTACCTTTGTAAAATCATTGAGTATTTTATGCGCACTTTTACTTTTATATGTGTCTCCTTCTGTGTGGTTCTAAGTAACTTCATTTACACCGTTTATCTTGCCAATCTTTTGTGAAAAGTTGTTTTCAGGTGGGCGGACTCCGCCAGGCGCAAATGTCCTTTGTCCTCTCTTTCTTAAGTAACTTTAAACACTTGAATAAAAATAAATTCCAATCTCAACTTCTTGGCTGTCTCATTGAGATAAACGTGCGTGGTACGTACGATGTCACCCCATTTCAGAACCATTGACAGCGCCACGCTGCCACAGAAGCACAACACAGCAGCCATGATGGCCCATGTAATGAACAGCCGCAGGGACTCGAGGGGATCCTGCGAAGGCGCACAATGAAGAAGTGCTGCATGTAACCTGCTGCAGAAGAACAACAGTATTCTGCGCTGTTTGTTTAAAGCGCTTTCTGATAAGTCGACGGAAGTAATGGTTACAAACTAGAGGACGCTCAAACATCGCCTCCAGGGGCGATATCTTTAACGGTTCCCGAAGTGGACCGGTCCACTTGGCCTCGCCTGATTGGTCACAATGGCTCTTTTGCTGACGCAAGCGCGGTTTTACCCAATCACGCGCGGGCAAGTGGACCAGTCCACTTTTGGAACCCTTATAAGATACCGGCCCAGGAGCCGAACGCGATACGTCCGCGAACGCCAGCTGGACGACGTTTAGGCGAGTAACCAACCCTGGCTGAGGCCTCCTTTTTAGTTGGCGCTGCCGAAGGAAGGAAGGAAATAGTAGAGAAGGAAAGGCAGGGAGGTTAACCAGTGTATGACAACCGGTATGCTACCCTGCACGAGGGGAAGGGGACAGGGGAGATTGAAACGTGAAAGGAAAGAGGAAGAGAGAGAGAAAGTGGGCGAACATATAGCACATTCTCACAGTCAGTGGCAGCTGCATGGCACACGACATCACACATCGCTGTTACAGTCGCTTGTGCAAGTCTGTCGTCTTTAAGAACTGCAGCAGCGCCTTTGTCACCTTCAATTGTGATGTCTTGTGCGGTCGACATTCCAAAATGGCATCAACCGACATCCGTCGCAGGTCAAGGTGAGCGAGAGCGGACGCCAGTGATTGCCTCTGTAAGTCATAGCGAGGACAATCGCATATGATGTGTTGTAGCGTCTCTTCACGAAGACAGGTGTCACAAAGAGGGCTGTCGGCCATTCCGATCATAAAGGAATAAGAGTTAGTAAAAGCCACTCCTAACCACAAACGATAAAGCAGGGTTTCTTCTGCTCGGCTGAGTTTTGGTGGCAATCGAAAATGCCGCAAAGACAGCAGGTGGTGTTGTCGACTGTTCCGAGTTTGGCTGCTTGAGGCACTCCACAGCGAGAGTGTAATCTCCTGTGCAATCGCTCGGAGTTGCCTGGCAGCGTCGGACCTTGAGAGAGGTATGGTCTCAATTTTGGTGCCATCAAGTGCAGACTTGGCGGCCTTGTCAGCATATTCGTTTCCAACGACGCCGCAGTGACTGGGGAGCCACTGAAACGTCACGTGGTGTCCCTTCTCATGTGATTTATGGAGAAGAGATCTGATCTCCAACACCAGTTGCTCGTATGGTCCGCGCCGCAGGGCTGCCAGCAAGGACTGTAAGGCCGCCTTTGAATCGCTAAAGATTGACCATTGCCGGGGTGCTTCCTCATTTACTACACAAAGGGCAGCACGCAGAGCAGCAAGTTCCGCAGCTGTCGATGTCGTCGGGTGGTCTGTCTTAAAACTGATGGTGGAAGCTTTCACTGGGACAACCACCGCTCCGGACGAAGACTGGAGGTTCGAGGACCCATCCGTATAAATATGCACTTTATCGGCGTACCTCTCGTGTAGAAGAAGCAGGGATAGTTGTTTCAGAGCACCTGATGACAGCTCAGCTTTCTTTCTGATTCCTGGCACACCAAGGTGTACTGTAGGTCGAATGAGACACCAAGGGGGAATCGACGGTTTGGCGGCGGCGGTGAAGCCTGCCGGAAGTTTGGCAGAATATCTGGAGACCATTTTGCAGAATGACGCGTTCCGCTTGTCTGACGGCAATGTTGCGAGGTGGTGACAGCAGGCACGGGCAAAATGCCTGATGTGGGTTCTCAAGACTTCCACCGCAACGTGCGTTTGTATTGGTTGGTCCCGAGCAATCGCTATAGTTGCCTCTGACAATGTACCCCGCGGCAAACCGAGACACTCCACTGTCAGTATAATTAAAAGCTGTAAAGCTCTATTAAGCTTTATCGTAATACAATTGTTTTCTCGTAGATTGAAATTACAGGGCAGGCTGTTATGCGTTTAAGTTGTAGCAATTTTTATGACGGCCTTTAATATGGTAAATCTAATTTCGTTCACTAACGCCTCTGCGCCATGGCGGTGGGTCTGAGTGGTCGGGGTGGTTTGCGATATTTTCGGCATGCACGCTAAAACATCTTCTCCGGGAGCCGTGTTGCCACAAGCTGGCACCTATACGACGGGCTTTCTGCGACGCAAGTTGCAGAAAGCCCGTCGTATAATGCTATTCACCTACCTTGCCTTCGAAGTAGCCACATACATTTATAGTTGATAAACGATAAAAGTACGCGTCTTTTATTGTCTGTCTTGCCCAATGAGATCGACACGGCTCACTGTGTTGCCTCTAGGCCAAATGATAAGAGCATCATCACTTGCTTTTGTTGACGTGATAAGAAAAGCGAGTTCTGCGGGAAGGTGCGAAGGGGGAGCTAGGCTTTCTACAGAGCATAGCGGTTTCGCTGGTGCCCCCAACATGCCAATATATGCGAACGATCACTTGACCTTTGAAAATAAGAAGCTGTTCTCGAAAACACTGGCGCTCAACAAAAGAAAACACGTGGAAATACTTATGGACAGATAACTGCCAGATAAAGGCCCGCAAACCTGTGATAGCAGGATCTATGGCACTGTCACTAAATCCGACGTTCGAATCTTCACGTAGTGCATTCTGATCGTTTCCTTCCCATTCCCCCTTGCTCTTTTCATGGCTTTGCTAGCCCCCGTTGATGTAGAACCTTTTTTCACCGCAAACAATCGCTCATTCACTTCAGTGCTCGTAGCCTTCGTAAGAACAGAGATGCCTTTAGAAATTTCACCGCCTCACTTCAGTATGCCTTCACTTTCCCTTGTATATGCGAGATTTGACTTTCTGACGCCGACAACAACATGAATGGTTTTAAACATTACAAAGATGAGTACTCTCATCGCCCAAATGATAGTCATGGCGGCGGCGCCATTATTAGTTCTGAAAATATCACCTATACGCGCAGATTTGATTTGGAAATAATGTCAATCATTGCGAGTCATTGTAGATAAAGGTCCGACCGGTCATTCCTTAATCATACTGATAAAAACTTGATTCTTGGTTGCATTTATCGGTCACCGTCAGCTTCCCTTACAATTTCTTGCATTGTCTTGGTGTTGTATTGTCAAAACCAACTTTAGAAAATGAGGATGTAATTAATGGTGATGTTAATATAAGTTACCTGACATTGAAGCGTCATCACACACAAGTTACACTGATTGTTTCACTGGATTTGGCTTTGAATCTCTCACTGACTGCCCAACTAGATTGGCCTCTAGTGGCAGTGGTACGCTCACGATCACGTGTTATCTAACATGTCACCATCACCGTTTTCCGGGGTAGTTGATAGTGACATAACCAATATTTTCAAGTTTTTCTTATATTTAGTAATGAAACACAACGAAACAATACGAGCTACTTCACTTCTGTATTTGATTCAGATACCTCATTGATACCATTAGTAAAGCTGACTGATCGCAATTACCTCTATGTCTGATCCTGAAGTAGCACTAAAGAAATTCTGCTCTTTATTTCTGATGGCCATTTCGACCAACACACGCAGTACGAAGTGTAGGAAAAAATATAGGCGTCCGCGCAACCCTTTGATGAAGAATGGTCTCTTGGAAAGCTTGAGGGAGAATGAAAACATGTATAAAGAAACTGAACGTCAACCCATTAAAACCAGACCAGCTGAACGATATAAAAGTTACTGTAAATTACTGAACGTTCCGCTTAAACAAGCAAATAGAGGTACTACGCCAATAAATTCGACAGAAACAAGAATAACTCTAAAAAGCAGTGGTAGCTACTAAATTGTTTTCTTCATAGGTCGTCTATTGATGCCTCCATTAAGAAAATAAATTACAGTAGGCGCACTCTATCTGAACCCATTGAAATGCTAATGCTTTGTCAGACTACTCCTCCTCCATATATACTAACAATGTTCACAACATGCGCCCCACCACGGTGGTCGAGTCGTTATGGCACTCGGCTGCTGATCCCAACGCCGCAGGATCGAATCCCGGCCGCGGCGGCTGCATTTCGATGGAGGCGAAATGTTGAAGCCCCTGTGCTGCGCGATGTCAGCGCACGTTAAAGAGCCCCAGGGGGTCGAAATTTCCCAAGACCTTCACTACGGCGTGTCTCATAATCTTAGCTGGTTTTGGGACCACACAAATCAATCAATGTTCAACATGCGCCGATGAACAACACACTAGGCCGTACAACGCAGTCAATCTTCCTGCTGCCAACTACACCAACTGAAGTTGTTTGCGTGATTGCTAATCTTAAAAATACGGGGCCTGGCTTAGATAAGGCCTGTGTAAAACACTTAAAACTGGTTGCATGTTTGCTTTCGGGCACGCTTTGTAATATTAACAATCTTATGTTCAAACACGGTTTAGTTCTTTCATTTCTAGAACGCGAAGATCATTCCTGTTTTTTTAACAGGAACGTGTTTTTATGCCTGGCTCCACCACGGCTTTACTGCGCCACTATAAGTCACTGTAAATTTTTCTACATCATATCCGTTACAGATATGATGCAGAAAAATTTACATAAACAATGACAAAGAGAAAAATTACAGCATATCCACGGAGTGAATGATGATGAGTGGGCGAAGCTCGGGATGTGCATCGTAGATCGTGCCGAGTTCCGGATTAATTTAGTTAACGCGCATGCTACGAATCCTCACGGTTCAACTATGCACAATGCACAAGTGAAATCTCCCACCGGCACTTCATTGCAAGTCAAGATCCCGTACATATATATATATGTGTGTGTGTGTGTGTGTGTGTGTATATATATGGGTTTTGCCGGTGAACGCTTCTACAACGCGAGCAGTCGGTATTTCTCAATCAAGAAACTCGCTAGGAGACGCTGCCTGCGCCAACGTTGTCTCTCGCGTTTGCCGGGGCAGTGTCGAGTTTGCCGGGGACGCCGGGGAGCACGTGGCTCCCGGCGCTCGCGGCGAGGGCGAGCGCCGGGAGCCACGCGCTCGCCCTCGGCGCGTGCGTGCCCTCCGGCAGGCACGCGCCGGTGGCTACCTACTACGACGACTACTACTACTACTACTACGGACGCACGACCCACGCCTTAAGGAGCTTCGCCCCTAAAAAGCAGAAATATATTCAATAGCGCGGCCGGGAGCGAACCTACGATCGGTCGAAGCGCGACGAAAGGGGCCTGCCGCCCTACCGAATGAGCTACCCTGTTTTTAGGGGCGAAGCTCCTTAAAGCGGCACCCGTTCGTCCCTCGTCGTCGTAGTCGTAGTGCGTAACCAGTCTTACGCTTTGACCTCCAAGGTGGTGCCGGTGGGAGATTTCTCCTGTGCGTTGTTTAACAATAAAAAAAAAATTCGCAGCGTGCGCGTTAACTAAAAGCCTAATTCTTCTCTCTCATTCCCCATTAGCAGCCATTGGCATGTTCCAGTAGGAAACGTTAGTAGAAGTAGATGTGTTAAAAGCCGACTTCTGCTGTCTCTCATTCCCAGTAGCAGCCATTGTTTACCTCCAAGGTAGTGCCTGGTGAGATTTCTCCTGTGCGTGATTAAACAATAAAATTTTGTTCAAAACGCCGTTGATTGATGAAATAAACCAACGAAAGACGCCAGATGTTTTCTAAAAGCAAAAGGAAAAGACGCTAGATGTTTCTAAAGCAAAACGAAAAGACGCCAGCTGCTTAACGAAAGACGCCAGATGTTTCTAAAGCAAAACGAAAAGACGCCAGCTGCTTAACGAAAGACGCCAGGTAAAGCAATGGTTTTCATCTGCAACTAGTGCAAGAACCACTTAGCTTACATTTCACCGACCACAAAGCGGTCATAATGAAAGGACAACAGAAACCAGCAATAAAAGTTTGATAAAAACATTTAATCAATCGTTTCACGTCATTTTTATCGGGCGAATTAACGGAAGAAATTTCACGGTTTAACCGATGATTACTTCCAGCAGCTTCGCCCAATCTCATCATCATTCACCTCGTGGATCTGCCGTCAATTTTTTTTCTTTGTTTCATTGAGCTTCCCTCTGCCTTTTTGGAAAAAGAACGAACGCGCCTTATAACCCTTCATTTAAACTTTCTCCATTTCTCTCCTCGTTGTGTTCTCCGTTGGCTGGGGCCGTGCCGCCACCTAGAATCGGTACAGCGAAATATCGTCATAACACCAAAGGGAGCCTATAGTTCGGCCTCGGTAGGGTAGTGTCAGCGCTCTCGCTGAGGCTACCCTACCCCGAAAGCGCTGTTCCCTGCAGTTCGGTGACTGCATTTTCGTGGTATACGGATTCCTATAACAGGGGGATCTGCCACTCCAAAAAAAAAAAAAATCGAACAAAGAAAGCGTTACGCATTTGTAGACCATTTGCCATCATTTGCTGCCTTAGTAAGCTCATTGAGAAGTTGTTTTTAAACGTGTTAATAACTTCTTAACAAAGTTTAAGCTCTTAAAAAACAACCAATTTGGTTTCCGCCTCAGAAGTTCCACTAACCTAGCTATGCTGTGTTTAACTGAATACCTAAAAAAATGCATCAATTCTGGAAGTCTCGTTGGACCTGTTTTCCTTTTTTTGAACTTTACTAAAGCTTTTGACACCGTTAAGCATGCAGTACTCTTCAATAATGCATTACTGTTATGGAATAACCGGTCCAGCGCTAGCATTTTTAAAAAGTTACTTGCTTAACAGTGAATACAGTGCATATTGGAAACACATCGTCCATAAAAAAATGTATAAACCAAGATGTACCATAGAGCTCAATTGTAGGCCCTTTGCTTTTGTTTATATAATGACCTTCCGGACTCGCTTACCTCTTCCAACAATAATCATTGCGTGCTTCACGCCGACGATACTACCATTAATTCATTGTATCAATCTATTCTCTTACTTCAATTTTAAGCAGTGCTCTGGGTAACGTTACGAAATGGTGCAGCAACAATGACTTAGTCCTTAATCCTTCCAAAAGAAAATTCATGCTGTTTCAATGTGTTCAGAGGCCATCAAATCCTATCCCCGACCTTAAACTTGGAACTCATGCAATTCCCCCTTGCAATGGTGTTACTTTTCTTGGCACACATCTTGACCCTATAGCCTTATATTTCGTCATCACTTCCATTATGTCAAACAGAAAACTGCGTTTTGTATTAGTGCATTAATCAAAGCACGCCCTCTCTTTTCCCGTGAAGCTCTGTTATCATTGTATTTTGCTTTTATTCCGTCACATTAATTACCGTGTGGTGTCATGGGACCACGCGTGCCCTTGTCATTTATCATCAATTGAACATATCCAAAAATCAGTCAATATGCGCATCAACATTTCAAGTTCAATGAAATCCTATGCACCTGAGTTACCCCGATTGTACATCTTGCCTATTTGTCATTTACTCCAGTTCAACATCGTCATCTCATTCCACAAACTGCTTCAGAAAAACCTTACATTTCTGTTCAATGCGGTTGACCTTTTGCACAACACGACTACAACCAGATTTGCGGCTACCAAAAGTCTTTTGTTACCAATAGTGCACACCAATTACGCTAAAACACATCTTGATTCACCGCTTCCTCCCTTTGGAATGATTTACCATCTACCATAAAGCCTTGTTCTTCGTTAGAAAATATTCCAAAATCACCGTAGTGAGCATCTACTAAAATAACTACAATATGACTTCGGTGATCTATGACATACTTTCGTCACTGCAGCTCACTTCTTGTGTTTCTTTCTTGCTATTCTCGTTTTTTATTTATTTTTTCTTGATTGGCTGGATCATGCGCTCATTTTTGCCTTGCTTCTCGTTATTTATTGTATATAGAAATGAAATGTTGAACGTATTCATAGGATTAATGTTGTACGTATTAGTGATCTTCTGAATGTAAATGTTACCAAATACCATGTATTAATTACCGAGGGTCCAACTACAGTTTTGTCATTTTCGGACCGTCGTCTGTAGATTTCTATGTCGTACTGTAATGTTTGGAAATAAGGAAGCTGAAACTGATGTTAGCACTACGGAAACTAGAAACGAGAACTTCGCTACCGCGTGGGCTTGTGCACGCTCACGCATCGAGATTACAGCATAACGGCGCCACACACCGCCTTCTTTACTACCTTGGCCGTCATTGACTTCATAGAGAGGGCAAACAGAGATTATCTGTACAAACGTCTAGTCTCAATGCACTAAATAATTATGAATTCCTACTGTATAATCTATAGAAACTGTACAGTATTGAGCCGTCATACAAACTGCGGATAATAAATTTTTTATACCGGATTGAGTACCCATTGAGTACAGAAAATCGCCACAGATACAAGAGAGACATCGACTCTCTCGTCACCCTCAGTACAATACAAACGATGGCACGATCAACTGAAACGGTTTAAATTCCACGTATATTACTCCAGATATTTTCTGTCAGAGTGGTTCTCAGTTGAGAACTCTTTGGGTTCCTTAGAATAGTTCTACAGCAAAGAGCTCTCTAAATTATTGCAATTTTTCCATGTTCTTTCCTAAGCTCTGGTGTGTTAAGTAGTATAACTAATGTGATCGTGCTTTAATACCAGGTATAAGCGTGTGTTTGGCAAAATTGGTTGGGAAATAAGATTCTGGTAGCTTATCGAGATCTGTAATCACGAGTGAGTGCGGATTTCACATGCAAAAGCAAAACGCTAAATCACTGAGCACGTCTGCTCGCTACTTACGTCCACGAATTTTGTGATGCTGTGACACGTTGGGTTTTCGGCGAGTTCTTCCTTTGGTATTCGAAACTGTAAATAGAAAAAGGAAGTTTGTTACTGCTAACAGATATGCTGTACTAGCTTGATATATAACAATCAGTCTTCTTGACACCGAGTGAAGCAGGAAACTGTTCAGTGTGTACACGAGTCATATAATGATTATGCGGTAGCCCTATCATTATCACTCTTGCATCTCTGCAATGGTGCCCGTGATTTACACTTCGCACTTCATTATAGTCTGCATATATAACGTTTCCAAAACAGTGCGTTCGTGTGTACTTTATAAATGTTGTGATCTTTCATTTTCTCGGCTGCAGTAAGCATTCCCGCAATGCACAACACTGGTGCCTCTCATGTCACAGCACGCTCTAGTATTTATCTAACCGTAAGAAAATTTTGCTTTTATGTTAGTCTTACTACATTTGACGATATTGTTCATTTAGGGTGGTGGGGGTTTCGTGTTCATTCAGGCGCCGAGTGACATGTGTAAGCAATACCACATGCAGATACTGTCACGTAGTCGTAAAGTGAAGGAAGCAGCAGAACTCAAGGCGTTGACAGTCGCAGTGTATATTGGGTGAAATTGCCGAGCAAAGCAAAGCAAATCACTCTGCGAGGTGTTAGTGGCGAGAACAGTCGTCGGTCGACGATAGTGCGTCAGCTTCTATACATTCGTAACAGCGCGTTCTCGTATTGTCACTCATGTTGAAAACAGCGCTGTAATTTGCGCCTGGGGCATGCAATGTTCGTAGAACGCTCGATGCTATTCTCGAAGGGTCATGCAAGATAAGCCCGGCCTGCGCTGCGCGTCACAAGAAAGTGATTAGCGCGCTCCCCGTGAACAAACTAAAACAATATTCTGGTAACGAGGATTGTTTAAGGAGTGTAGAAAACATTTTCGGTCGATAGACTGATCATTGCATCAATTGAGCATGCTAATTATAAGGAACGCGGTGACAAATGCTTAAAGGTCATTTAGTTGAATTCAAATATGCAGTAAGAAAAGTGTGGCGTCATTTCCCGCACTTGTTGCGATAGTCTTCCACGAAAAGCCGTATCCGAGGGCGACAATAGTGACGTTGGCAATAATGGTGGCCTTATAGCAGTGAGCGGAGTGGGAACAAAACGTTCAGTTGCTGTCCCCGGTACTCCATGTTAAGTAACATCACACGACATTTGTCTGCGTCATCGCACCCGAGTTTCTCGCTATGTGGTAGGAACATTGAAGCCGTGAATTACGCCATTTAACTTGAGTAATAATAAACTGTGGGCGGGCGGTATTATGGTTCGCAAGAACCGCCCTTCTACCAAAGATAATGATATTGTTACGGTTGAAAGGTCGAGCGAAGGTTTATTTACAGGAGAGCGCGGAGCGCTAGGTAGCTGGTACAGCCGAGGCAAGATGGCGTCCAACCGCTAGACAAGATATCGTCCTCGTCGTCTTCCACCCTTGCCTGGCTCATACCTTGACTGCCCGTCTGATACCGTAGCACTCCCCGGCTCACAGACGAAGCCCGCGGGGCAAGTCCAAATCACTGGAAAACAGCAGGGTGGAACCGCTTGAGACGCGCGACGTGTGCAAACTGCGTTCGGCTGGAACGACGACAGCTGACGTTAAACGGGCCACCACGTACGTTAAGTCGCTCAACCGATCGACAACCACGAAAGGTCCAGTATACTGGGGCAAAAACTTTTGGCATAATCCACGTTTTACGCTGTGGGGTCCCAACCCATACCAAGTCCCCTTTGCTGTACAAGATAGGCTGGTGTCGGCTGTCATAGCGCTCCTTAGATCGGTGTTGTGACGCCACGGTACGAAGTCGAGCGATTCGACGTGCTTCTTCTGCAAGGCACAGCGTCTTGGCAACCGAGTACTCGCTGTGGGAGCCAAACGGCAGTATTGTATCAATACTCCTTAGCGGTAGACGTGCGTACAGCAGATAAAAAGGACTGTAATCCGTCGTTCTCATGCTTTGCGGTATTATACGCATATGTGATGAATGGCAGCACGTCATCCCAGTCTTTGTGGTCGGAGGAAACATACATTGCCAGCATGTTGGTAAGAGTCCTGTTGGTACGCTCTACAAGGCCGTTGGTTTGAGGGTGGTAAGGTGTTGAATGCCGGAACTTCGAGCTGCAGAGACGAAGTAATTCCTCAACAGCGTCCGCAACAAACTGACGACCACGATCACTAATTATCACACGGGGGGAGCCGTGCCTGAGGATAACAAAACCGCCGCAAGAATGTGGCAACGCATGTAGCTGTTGAAGATGGTATGGCCGCAGTTTCTGCATAACGGGTCAGGTGGTCTACACATACGATAACCCACCGATTGTCGTTAGAAGATCGTGGAAATGGCCCCAAGAGATCAATGCCTACTTGTTCAAACGGCAGACAGGGTGGTGGCAGAGGCTGGAAGAAGACCCGGCGGAGTAGTCGTAGGGCGCTTATGGCGTTGGCATTTCTCGCAACCACTGACGTACTGCTTGATAGTGTCTCGCATTTTGGGCCAGTAAAAACGCTCCTGTGTTCGGTTCAGTGTATCAATAAAGATTTTGGCGTCTGCCCCTCGTTAAAGATGTTGCCTTAATGCCGGCTACTTGAGGATGGACTGTAATGCTTAAGGTTAGCCATAGTTTTAAATGCGGGGCATTTCTTAGCCGCACGATGTCGCGCGCCGCCGACGCCGTCCGCACCCCCACTGTGCATGCTCGGCTCGTCTCGTGCCGGCCCAGGAAGACACCCGCAAAACTGTCGCTCCAGGCGGGCGTTCAACAAGCCGAGCCTGCGCAGTGGGGGTGCGGACCTCTCCCCCGTACTCCTCTCCCTCGAACGAGGGCGGTGTGTATATAAGCGGCGGAGCGCGTGTTCGGAATTCAGTCAAGGGCGTCTTTACTTGGCTTTTGCGCAGTGGGCGTGCGGACCTCTCCCCCGTACTCCTCTCCCTTGAACCCGGGCGGTGTGTATATAAGCGGCGGTGCGGGCGTTCGGAATTCAATCAAGGGCGTGTTGGCTTTCGCTTGACTTGACGCTTTGCTCAAGAATAATAAAGACGAAATAACAATTAAGCATTCCCAGACCATACCCAATTACGCAACATTCACACGATACCCCCACCACTATGCGACGCATTTACTCGAGTTCCCCCGTAGGAAGATGCGGGCGTAATTTTTTTTTATCGTGAACATCTCAGGATGCAACTTCACCATCGGCTGAACTTGTTCTCAATGAATTTAAGTTTAAGATTACAGAGTGTGATTTACCGCCCATCCCACGAAACGGTACAAACGCCTCTCGTTGATCATCGGCTTCAATTGTTAAAAGATATATTTGCCCATGAGGTGTGCTGGAGTTCATCGTACACCTAGACAAGGTACTTTAACAATAATTTGCACAAATTGAGCCTTCCTTGAAATGGCGTTTGCGGTTCAGAAACGCAGCGACAGGACGATTACGATAGTAGTATATAATGGTCATTGTTCCATGCGATTGTTTTGTGTAAGTGGTGGAGACGTGCACGTAACTTTCCATTGATATGTCCACAGCCTAATAGCGTAAATGAATTAGGAGAGGATCAAAACGTACCTTCTGCATACCGCTGAAGAGGATCACCCCGGTACAGCTGTTTAGGAAGCATTCCGTACCGAAGTAAATATCGAAGTATAACATGTAGTCTGCAAATAGCAAAAACGTTTTTCATTCATTTCAGATTGTATTTCAGTGTTTACACTACTCCGTTTGGATATTTGCTTTCAGTGTTATGAACTGTCGAACCTCTAACACCACGAAAGGCCTCAAGTTATTAAAAATTAATGATTGCATCCTTACACACGTATTGCTAATAAGATCGGAATTCTTTTTTATTGCCAAGTATTGCTTCCTAAGATATTCCTAAAACCGCGATCTTGTTGTGAATGCGTCTTTCATCCAGTGTTTAGCGACATCATGAATGTTGTTTAATGTATATACCCAATGTGACCAGGGTATATGAAACTTCGATTCGAACAGCATACGTCAACCAGTGTTGTTCTTAAAGTACAACTGGACACGGGACTTTATGCACAGGTTTTCTTCTTATTATAATTTGCTTGTACGGAATATTGTCACTTTGACCAATGAACCGGCGGAATTTAGCGAGAAAGCTTGCCGTTGTGCTGTCTCCTTTTACAGGTGTCAGCACAGGGGTACTGCTAAGAGAGACACGGCATGTAACCGCAAACAACTAAAACGCACTGAGTGTGTGTCACACTACTTAGAGTAAACTGGACACGGGACTTATGCACAGGTTTTCTTCTTATTATAATTGCTTGTACGGAATATTGTCACTTTGACCAATGAACCGGCAAGATTTAGGGAGAAAGCTTGCCGTTGTGCTGTCTCCTTTTACAGGTGTCAGCACAGGGGTACTGCTAAGAGAGATACGGCATGTAGTCGCAAACAACGAATAACGCACTGGGTGTGTGTCACACTACTTAGAGTAAAAACATGCTTGAAACACGAACGCAGTGCCTTAATCTTCAGGACCTACTGCGTGCATCTTAAAGGTGAACCCTGACGGTTTTTTTCACCATGTTCTGATGTCGTTGCCTGCCAGTGGTACTGATAGCCCAGTAGCAGCCCCTGTGGTTCAGTTTGCTCAGAAACTCACCAATGATTTTAAATAACCGACTGAACGACGTGTTCAAACCGAAACCAAAACGAGTAGACGTATCGGGTAGCGTATACTACGATGCTACAGCATCCCCGCCATCAGAAATATGGAGTTGGTGCTACTAATACGATATGGCGAGGTCATGCGACGATGTTTTGAGTTGCAGCAGCTTCTCTCTACTTGACAGCGATTATTTGAGCGCCGAAGAACCAACATTTTGCTTTTGACGGCCCCCATGCTCGTGTAGACAGCGTTGTAGGTAATAACGTGAGACACACAAGGTGGCTTGCATGGAAATCCGCTAAATATTTTGAAAAATTCGCTTTCAAGAAAGCAGTAATGACTTGGAACTGCCTGGCTTGGCATATGCTCTTACAGTGCCAATAGGAACATATATTGAATCTTTCGTTAAGATCATCGGAAACTGAAAAATAACTGGAATTGCTCTTTAATAAAGGTTACTCAACAGGCAGCTGCCAAATTTTTCCTGCACGAAAAACCACATGCCGTCGCATTC
>CM023482.1:28187467-28229190 GCA_013339685.2 Hyalomma asiaticum
CGACGGTCGGAGCTTGTAACACAGTGGTAGAAGGCGGTCTCGTCAATTCGATGGACCCTTGAGTTTATTTGTAAGCGGGGGCAGCTCCACATGATATGATTAAAGGTGGCTAATTCGCCACAGAGAGAGCACTGAGGAGAAATTCCCATGTAGCTGGCCATACTGGCTGGCGACGAAAAGTGTCTGTTTGGATTAGGCGCAGGGCTATCTCCTGGCCTCTGGAAAGTTCTTTGTGCGGAGTGGGGAGGGTTCTCCTGCCTAGCTTGTAGTGGTTCGTGATCTCATTAAAGGTCGTCAGCGGGTCCCCGTTGGCGGCATCTCCATCCCCTCTCCCACACCAGTCGGGGTGCGGGGGGCCCGGCCGCGATGGACCCGACGCGCCGGGGCGGCATGCGAGTTCTCGCGCCCGAGCGTGAGCCATTTCGTTGGGGTTGGGGATGCCGTCGATGGTCCCACCTAGGTGGGCGGGAAACCACACGAACTCGTGAGAGTACACTTTGCAGTGAGTAAGAATCCTGGCAGCTTTTTCCGCAATTTGGTTCGAGTCAAAAGCCCTTAAGGCAGTCATGGAGTCGGTGAATATGGTAAAGTGATCTTCCATTGTTAATGCGAGCGCAATGGCTACTTGTTCGGCGATGCCAGCGGACTTGGTTTTAATTGTGGCAGCACTGAGTAGCCGACCTTCCGTGTTAACTGCTGTTACCGCATATTTGTCCGTATCCATTCTCGCACAGCACACGGGCCTCAACATTTTGCCTCCATCGAAATGCAGCCGCTGCAGCCGGGATTCGATCCCGCGACCTTCAGATGAGCAGCCGAGTACCATAGCCACTAGACCACCGTGGCGGGGCCATTTCTCCGTTGAGAATATATCGAACGCGCCAGCGCCTTGCGCGAACCTTCCATAAAGGGTGTCGGCGAACGATGAAACCTTGCAAGCGAAGCCGAAGTGTTTGTCAGCGGATCGTTTTGTGGACGCACACTTCGCTGTGCCAAAGGCGCATCATTTGCTTGTCGACGGTCGTCTATGCGTTGCTGGAGTAGAGAGCGTCGCAACACAACTGGCTGTCGTACACGTCACACAAGAGCAAACAGACAATGAAGCCTAGGAAAGCATAGGGAAGTTACTTGTAGTATTTTAATTGTGGAGAAAGTAGAAAGGAATTAAAGTGGACGAAAACACAAACCTGCCTTCGGTGGGACCTGAACCCACGATCTTCGGATGTCGCGTCCGATGCTCTACCAACTGAGCTACGAAGGCGGCCCGTCCCCCCGTCCACTTTATTGTGTATTTATGTACATATTATCCTGGGAGTGTTAGGCAGCGCCACTCATGACCAAGGCGGCGTGCGTGGAACGCACTTTCTTGCCAGGAGGCGTCACGTAGAACGTGAACTTAGATGAGATGGCTGCTGCCCAATAAGCCCTCGCATGCTACCTAAGGCACCAAGTGTGCCGCAACGAGGCCCAAGCTATGAAATAACGAAAGGGAAGGGTCAAGGGCTCGTTCTTTATTTGTTAGAAACAAGTTAATGAGCAAACAGACAATGAAGCCTAGGAAAGCATAGGAGTAGAGTAACTACAGGTAACTTCCCCTATGCTTTCCTAGGCTTCATTGTTTGTTTGCTCATTAACTTGTTTCTAACAAATAAAGAACGAGCCCTTGACCCCTTCCCTTTCGTTACGTCACACAAGAGAAATATGTAGTGGCCGTGGCTGAAGCAATGCGCCGGCAGGAAGCACAAAGCCTGCGCGGCGATAGAGGCGTCTAACCTACTGAAGCGCTAGCTGCCGGCACGTATATTAACGCAACAGTTTACAACTTCGTTTCATCGTTCCTGGGTGGTGGTACCACCACTGAAAACCAAGAGTGAAGTGAAAGGGAGGCTATGTCAATTTAAGAACAACTTTGCTTGCTCAATACGCTTGCTTTAACCGGACATCAATTGGATGCAATTCGTAAAGCGGTCTACTAAATATATAAGGCCCGCCTTTTCCGCTGTGTCGCAAGTCTGCCGGTGGCGTGGTCGGCAGCGTTTCCAGCTCCTGCCGCCGCACCCCGTCAGGTTGTGGGTTCGAATCACAGCGCGTGGTACTTTTTCAATGTCAAATATGTGTTTATTTTTCAGATATCCGCTTCCGTTACGGAAGTAGGTCACGGATATCTTGGTGGACCCCGGCGATTAACGCTTTTGTGTTAAAAAAAGACGTGATCCCACCAGTATTTCAACAACTCTCCCGTAGGTCCGTTGCCCAAGACATCCAGTCAGCAAATTTGCTTGTTATCAATAGATCTCAGGGAAGCTAATTACAGAGAAGGATTGAATGCCGGGAGCGTTGGTAATTTGTACTAATGCAAAATTGTGCGAATCAGACGCAAGGGAAGTGCACGAAACACAGCGCAAACTATCAACTGTGAATATTATTTTTTTACTTATCTTAAGTGTGGTTGTGAGGTATAATGTTTACGCGTTACTATCTGTGTGTATATATAGAGTGCTTTCAATAAAATCCTCAGTTGACCGTTTGCGCTGTGTTTCGTATACCTCCTGGTCTTTTCGTCTGATTCGCCGGCCTTCGTATTGGTAGTAACCGCACAATGTACATTTCAACGTGAAGCACTTCTTAGTGAACTTCGGCGAGTTTGAGCGTATCTATCTATCTATCTATCTATCTATCTATCTATCTATCTATCTATCTATCTATCTATCTATCTATCTATCTATCTATCTATCTATCTATCTATCTATCTATCTATCTATCTATCTATCTATCTATCTATCTATCTATCTATTTATCTATCTAGCCGAGCATGACACGCATACCATGATAGGCATGACTTACATATCACGGTATTGTGCTCTCCTGGCCGTTGCGTTAATGGGATATATACGAAAATTAGTACGCCACAACAGAACTGCATGGCGAACACAGATGACACGTCATAGCACAAAAATCCTCACATCCATGTCATGAAAGGTATGCTCTCTCTTCGTTCCAACCGAACCATATTTTCTGTTTTCTATCGTCCACCAAATGGTGATGCATCGGAGTTCATAAATTGCTAGATGGCCTTCTTCAGTATGGCCAATGAAAATAATTACACTATTTATTGTGGAGGCGATTTTAACATTGATATCTGTGTGATAGTGCTCGCGAGTTGACTTTGATGTCAGCGGTATCTTCTACGCATGTGCACATGTGATTACTTGCCCACTCGCGTCACACAGGTATCAGCGACACTTCTTGATACATTTGTAACGAACATTGAATTATCGCTTACAAAATCTGGTGTTGTTTCCTGTGACCTCAGCGATCATATGGGAGTATTTTTGTGTGCATTGAAGCAAACGAGTAAGCGTCCATTACAGCGTGCTCGATACTATCAGGCAATAACTGCTAACAGCCTTGAGTCATTTCGTACGCAATACGGAACGCATCATGGGATGACGTATTCTGCGCAGTAGAAGCAGATACCGCTTATGAAATATTTATAATAATTTTAAAGCAATATACTCTGAGCATTTTCCCCATGAAGAAAGCATCACGACGACAGAAAATTCGGAAGCCTTGGATTTGCCCTTTTTTGCTTCATCGCATCAGTGTTAAGGACCAGCTTACAAAACATTCATCAAAACTAGAGAACATTCGGCGCTATTGAATACAAGGTATATAGAAACAAATTGAACAAGGATATCAGAGCTGCTAAGACTCAGTATTATACGGACATTTTCCAGCGTAGCAGTGGCCGTTATGTGATGCTCTCTGGCGGCAGCTATCCACTCTTCGAAATCCTGGATGTAAAGTGAAATACCTGATAAAAATGATTTGCAACGGAATTGAAACATGCGGTCCGTCACTTGCGCATTCCTTCAATACTCTTTCCTTGCGCATTCCCAGTCCAGTGGTAGTAACTCGACGCACTGAAATTCCTTCACCGGGGTGGCACGAAGCGTTTTTTCTTTCCCCTGTTGACAGCAAGAACTTGCCACCATATTTCGTAGCCGTAAAAACGCACTTCGTTAGACAAAGACGACCGTACAGATATCGCCTGTTAAACATGTTATCGACCTGATTGCCGCTCCACTGACCCACTTTTTAATCTTTGCTTTACGACGTCCACTTTCCCTGTTCAAATGCAAGTCGCAGGTGATCCCGGTCTTTAAAAAGGTGATGTGACAATGTTGCTAGCTACAGGCCGATATCGCTACTCCCTGTTTTCTCCAAGGGCTTAGAAAAAGCCATTTTAACGCGTCTATCCAGTTTTATTGAGCGACATAAGTTATGACGCCATTCCAGCACGGTTTCAGGAAAAATAAGTCGACTGAACTGCGCTGCTTGCACAGAAAGAATTCATTCTTCGAAATTTTAAGAAAGACTCCTAGTATTAGCCCTCTTCATTGACTTTTAGGAAAGCCTTCGACAGCCTAAATCATAAAATACTTCTGCCAAAGCAGAAAGCTATGGGATTCGTGGACGTGCCGCTGAGCTCGTGCATTCTTATTTTGTCGCATCGACGTCTAGTACGTTAACGTTAACGGGCACTCGTCCGAAACGCTAGGTCTTAACTCAGGTGTGCCGCAGGGAAGTTTACTGGGACCTTTCTTGTTTAATTTATACATTAACGACATCGTAAATATTCATGATACTCATTTTATGTTATATATGCCGATGACACAAGTGTTTTTTTAGCGGTAAAATCCTGACGAATTGATACGGAAAGCTAATGAAATGCTTGTCGCACTGGAAGGCTGGTCGAAACTAATGCCCTAGAAATTAATGCAGGCCAAAACGAAAGCAATCATTTTCCGCCCTAAGGCGTAAAACTCTATCATTTTGCGAGTCCTTGACTTATAGCTCCAAAAACATAGAAATTGTACCAGCATTTAAAACTCTTGGTGTTTGGTTTACAGAAAAGTTGGTGTGGGATGTGCATGTCAACCACGTGTGTTAGCTGTCTCGCGTTTTGTTGGTCTCCTTTACCGCAATAATTACTTTCTTCGACTAATATCAAATTGATGCTATTCAAATCTTTGTTTATGTCCCAAGTGAATTATTGTCAACTTGTATGGGGCACTGGCACGCACACAGCCTTAAAGAAGCTCCACGTCCTGCAGAAGAAGGCTTTACGCATCGTGTATAACTTAGCCAGAGATCACCCTTCTGCACAACTCTTTCAAGCTGCCGGTATCCCAACAGTTTTTAATACATATAACTTACGCCTTGTTCTTAGATATCAATCAATCAATCAATCAATCATCTTTATTTATGTCCATTTCACAGACAGAGGAGCGGCGAAAAAAAGCTGTCTCCAGACAGCTTGACGAGCTCGCCGCCCCCATTTACAAGGGCTCACGGCAGCACACCGACATTTTATATACAATTTGAAAAAAAAAAGAATCAGAAAAAAATACATCATTGTGAAGACTCTACATCATTCGAGAAAAAAAAACACTGGAACAAGATAATAAAAATAATCAAAATATCAGAAACGAAATATATACATATTAGTAATCAATACCGTTTACAAATTTCAGGCGTAGCTTGCCTGATGAACAGCAAAAAAGGTCAAAATTTGTTAATATGTAATAATTGAGAAGGGAAGGCAAGGTATGGCACAAACGCTGCGTTGAGGAGTTAAACGAGCGGCGGTACCATCCATGTCTCCCCTTTTCGTGTCGCATAACTCTGTTTTTTCTTTTCCAGGCACGCAATCTCTCTTAAGTACTCTAAGTTGTCTTTAATTTCAAATTTAAAACGAACACTTAGTCTATAGCGATACAGCTGATGAATGGTGATAATGTTAGCATCAATAAACAGGTCAGAAGTTGCTGTCCCAAAAGGCACATTATAAGTAAACCGAAGGAACTTTTTTGCATTTTGTGTATTTTTTGTAGGTTAGAAAATGTCGTTGTGCCCCAGACAAGTATACAGTAGTTTAAATAAGAGCAGAACAGCGAATTATAAATATTAATTTCACCCGCGTGGAGAGAAGATATTTGAGGCGACCAACTATTCCTGTTATGCCAGCACACTTTTTGACTACTGCATTGACATGGCTATCCCAGGACATACTTGCAGAAAATACCACTCCTAAACTCTTAAAATTATCGACAATTTCAATGCTGCGACCATTTAAAACTATATCTGCATGGGGGGGTAATTCTTTATTCTTTGCTCTGAAAATAACAGCCTTTGTTTTACTTTCATTGAATTTCATGCCATTTCTTAATGACCATTCTGCTAATTTTGTAATGTGTCATTACAAATACCTATGAGGTCATGCATATTGTTACCAGAAAAGAAATTCTGGTGTCGTCGGCATATATAATGAACTTTGCGCTAGAATTGATACGTACAATATCATTAATATATGAAATGAACAGCAGTGGACCTAATATGCTCCCCTGCGGAACTCCGCAGGGTACCCTTAGAGCCTTTGAGCGTGCCTTATCGATTTCGACTATTTGTTGCCGGTTGCTTAGGTATGACCTTATTAGTTCAAGTACACAACCCCGTATGCCATAACAACTTAGCTTCTTTATTAGAATTTCATGATTAACCAAGTCGAATGCTTTCGTATAATCAATGAACACCCCAACCGTGATTAGTTTCTTTTCGAACTGCGTTAAAATACTCTTTCTGTTGAAGCAATGCCAGCTCTGTGGATTTGTTTTTACGGAAACCGAATTGGCATTCAGTGAGCAGTTTGTTTTTTTCAATGAAATTTATGATTCTCTTATGTATTAGCTTCTCGAGGACTTTTGAGAAAATTGGCAAAACAGAAATAGGTCTGTAATTTCCTAATTCATTATGATCACCCTTCTTATACAACATTACTACTTTTGCAATTTGCATGTTACTGGGAAACACGGAGGTCTTTAAACTAAGATTGTATATATGAACAAGAATAGGCACTAGGATATCTGCAACAAACTTCACTGGTCTTATCTGGACACCGTCTATGTCATTACTACTACTATTATTCAAGTTTTTAATTATAGTTATACCTCACTTGATGTCGCAGGGTGCAAGAACGGGACTTTTCAGTTTGTTGTTCTAAATCAACAGGTACATCAGATGATATTTGGTCAATGGCTATATTCGTTTGAAAATGATTGAATGCGTTAGCTAGTTTAGCACCAGAAAGCTCCTTACCACCGACTTTCAAATTTAATGTGTCACACTGTGCTCGGTCTGGATTCAGTAAGGCATTCAACCTATTCCAAACACCTCACGCCTTCCCGTTTGAGTTTCTAAAACAGATGTATAGTATGAAATAAAGAACAATATGAAATAAAGAACAATATTCTAATGCTTGGAGATTTGGCAGAGTTAGCCGAATACTCTTCTTCGTATCCCTTGCGGCTCATGAAAAATACGAACAAGAACACCACGCACAACTACGGGGCCCAGATGCTAAGAATAACTTTGCCCTCTGTGTTAAACCTTTTATCGCAAAATGGTTTTCATATTTCTTGTTGCAGATCTGCGCTTCATGCTTTCTTCGTGCGATGATATCTAAAATGTCAGTTTGAACTTGATCTTTGATTAGTGTTTCATTTTTTTCCTCATGTTTTCTTTCTTTTCTCGCTGAATTGCGTGTACATGTTGTGTTCTTTCGGTTATCATGTGCAAGAATAATGTATGCTTCTTGTGCCTATACTTACGTACGCGAATTTCTTGTGTGCCGTTCACTGCCTGCTGAACTGTAACCGGCTGGGAAGCTCAGTCAAGCTCACAAGAGCTTTTTTCTTCCCATGCCCTCCCCTTCCTGAAGTGGAAAATAAACTATTGATTGATTGATTGATTGATTGATTTACATGCCACAGTCTTGGCGGTCTCCTGGCCGCTTGTTTTGGGACATTCAACCCCGTAAGTTAATCAAATCAATCAATCCTGGTCGTTTCGTTAACTTCACATGTACCAAAATCGGTGTAGCGAGACAATGTAGATCCATTTTACGTTCCTGATATGTGCTTCGCATTTCTTTGATTCCCGCTGCCCCTGGCATCTGCCATTTTTTTTTCGGATACATCATGATAAGAATAAATAGCAAAGCGGGTGTTTTGTAGCAAAATATGCAAAATATTACATTTACGATCATGAAAACTCGAAGAAAAGTTCAGGGAAAGATGGAGCCTTGAATCGAAGAACAGTTCGCTAAGAACGATGTAGAACAGGGAATATCTCAGGAGCCATCGTTCCGACAAGTGGACTTGTCGAAACGTTGGCTCTTGCGACATTCCCTGTTCTAGATCGTTTGTAGATGTATCGTCATCGATTTACCAACCTGTCAATTCTGATAAAAAACATACCCGATGCACGTTTAAAAATATTCAGCAATGGTTAATGGTCATTTAGCACAGAAATTTCTGGGATCAAGAGGCATATCAAAATTCTAGAAAACATAGCATATCAGCATAGCCTGGTAAACGTCTCAATCTATCCCAAGCAGTGGCGGATCCAAGGAAGGGTGCGGTAGGTCGATTCCCCTCCCCCCTCGCCAATGCCATTGGCTTATACCATGCAGCCCCTTGCACCTGGTTGTCGACAACAAATCTTCTACATGTGGAATTTTTCTAATCGTGTCGAGGCCGCCATCCCTGCAAAGCATCGCTCACTTCCACCTATTTTGTTAGGCACGAAACCGGCTGTCTCAGACAGCATGACTTCTCCTACCTCAACGCGCTAATTGATTCACAGCTACGCACCGACAATCCCACGTCGACTAGCCTAAACCTTGACTGTTTGGCTATGGACACTGCCATTTTCATAGATGTGAGCCAGTCTCCCTCTCCCTGATTTCGGTGTCACTGAGGCGGTATTATCCGTCCTATCACTAGAGACACGTGCTCAGTGCCATGATGTCAGCAGTGAACAATTTCCTCGCGCACCTGGACGCCACTGACCAGGCAATATAGTTCACGGTTTAACGAGAGCAAGACGAGCCGCTACCCTTCCAGGTATGTAAGTCGGACCGCAAGTCGAGCGCATGACTTTGAACGCACAGCGCGTGGTGTTTGCATATCGATTCCCGCCTACAGAGCTTCAGTCGTGTAGTCCCTTCTTTAGATCACGCGCAAGGATATTCTGCACACCAGAGAAGGATAGGAACAGCAAGGAGGAAAATGCCAGATCCCACGTGCAGTAGGAATCAAGGAATTTCGAAGCACGCATCAGGAACCTAAAATGTATCTGCATTGTTGTCTCGCTATACCGATTTTGGTACATATGGTGTTAAGTAAACGGCCGCAAGAACACAAAGAGTGTGGCGTGGAAACCATGCCACTCATGACAGACATATCATGATTCTATTGTTATGACCTGCCATTTACGTTCGTCGTGCGGTCGTGTTGTGCCATAGCAATTTTGGTATGCATTCCATTAATGAAACGCGTGGCATGTAAACTATGCCGCTGATGATATGCATGTCATGGTTTTCATGTCCTTAGAACGTGTCACTCATGGTAGTCATACATTGTTGTCCCGCTGTACCAGTTTTGGTATATATCAATTTAACGAAACGACCGCAAGAGCACCAACACCGTGGCACGTAAATCATACCGCTCATGACATGCATATCATGATTTTTGGGTATGACGTGTAATTTATGTTCACCACGCAGTCATGTTGTGCCATACCCATTTTAGCATACATACCATTAACGAGAAGGCCAGGAGAGCACCAAGACCGTGGCAGGTAAATCATGCCGCTCGTGACATGCATGTCATGATTTTTATGTTATGACATGTCATTTAATGTTTGTCATGCAGTCATGTTGTTGCATACCAATTTTTGTATACGTCCCAATAACGAAACGGCCAGGAGAACATAAAGTCGTAGGCGGCCAGTAGGTAGATACGCTTAAAGTCGCCCAAGTTCGCTAAGAAATCCTTCGCATTTAGAAACGTAATCGCTGAACTAGGAGACCGCCTGAAAGCTTTTTTTAAGCCACGTGCCGCACAGTATGTTGAGGGGGAGCCACCTGACATCAGCGTTGGGCCTCAGAGCACCACTGCATCCAGCCCCCCTCTCCCCCCCTCCCTTCCTGTGCTTCACAATCTCCTGATACCGCGAGCAGCCACAGAGACAAAACAGCCAGCTCGGCACAACACAATACCAGACATTCCCGGATTCCGCGAAGAGTTTGCCAGAATTTCCGGAAAGGTTGGAGTGAAGGTGTGTCACACACCCTTGTTCATACACGCCAACGTATTTTCAAGGGCTGAAAGTCCGACTTCCAAGAGTGAAGTACGAAGGGGTTGTTTGTTCGGAAGGTGTCTGCTTCTGAGTTTCGAGCAAGAAGTTAAAGTACAGAATGCCCTAGCACACAAGGAGTGCGCGAAGAATGGAAGCACAACCCTTTGCACTGGCGCGCAATGCGAGGGAAAGGAGGTGACATGCAGGGAGAGCCAAGAACGAGTACCCTGCTTCTGCGAACCAGTCACCCCCCTGAAGAAATGACGTCGAAACATTGGGAAATCTCTTAAACTGTGGCTGGAGCAATGCTAGCTTTAAATACGGTTATCTCACAGTGTTAACAGCTCTGTGAACCGTTCAGTGTCATTTGTCGGGGCACAAAGGGTGATTTACTCATAATCCAACATAAGTACACATACGCGCAAGAGTCCCTGTATAACTGCTTTGCCAAGGAGCGAAAGCGATTGATTTGCCGACAAGCTTCCCCATTCGGTGTCCCTGAGGGCAACCGCCACCGGTGCAGCGGTTTTCTTGAGATCTGAAGGCACAGGCGCAACCAGACGACCACAGGAAGAGAGACACGGACACACGAGCGCGGACTCACACGTGACATTATTTGGAAAAATAACGTGCTTTATAAGTGTCACAGTGAAGCATGCGAAATGAAGGGGAAAGTAATGAAGGGGAGGGAAACATGCAAACAATGCAAGAGCAAAAACAGCCAAGTAAGCGCAAGAATACGCAGTCCACTGTATTTCTTTGCAATGTGACCCCCGATAGCCGCATCAAGATTATATTCCGCATCACAAGAGCGAGAGAAGGGATGCTCATGTACTGGTAGCCAAGTTTTCTGATATGCTAGGCTTCCGGACTTAGACGCGCAATCTTGTCACTGCTCTTGCCTAGAATTGTCGCCTAGAATTTTCGAGTTCTGGTTTCTGGTTCTTGCAGCCATTGTGGACGAAGTGCCAACGGTGCCAGAAGCCCGGCTTTGCTAGATCCCTTTGTTGCCTCTCCGCCTTCGTTTGCTCGCCGGGCACCTGCGATGAGAGTACGATTAAGAATGATTATGAGCCTTCGTCGCAGTCTACGTAGGGGGTTGCCGTGCATGGGCTTCTTAGGAAGCGAATAGGAGATGGCGCTGTAACAGACGACAAAATCGAGGGGACGAGGACAGAATAGAGAACTTGTCGCTACTACTTAATCTGTTATAGGAAGGCTTCAGTACGTGCAGGTCATCTTCAGCTGCTACATGAGCCGCATTACATGAAGGTGACCGCGGCGCGTTGCATTTCGAAGCTCAATTGGGAGAGGGCGGTGCGACACAATTTACATTGATTTATGTAGTTTTATGCCGAGAACAAGCTGTGATTATGAGAGACCCGTAGTAAGAGTGCTCCGAAATTTTGACCACCAGGGGTTATTTAACGTGCACTGATATCGCACAGTGCGCGAGCCTGAAAATTTGGGCTCCTATCGATGTGCAGCCGCCGCGGCCAGGATTTAATCCCGCGACCCTCGATCACAGCCGAGTACCACAGCCACTGGACCACCATGGCGGGGATTACGCCATTTAGCGTGTAGCGCATTAACCTTCACCCCCTTAGGAGGCAGAAGACCAGCTGTTATCAGCCAGCGATACTCGGCCTAAAGTGCTGAGAAAAAAAGCTCACCCCTCCAGACAATTAATTGTTCGCATGCAGCATGTTGGCTCCGAATATAAAACTACTTTCGTCTGTAGTATTCATGCCGTAGCAGTGCACCAAGTTGGACCATTTGCTTATGTTCGTCTCGGGAATATTTTAAAAGCGCTAGAAACATGCACGAGAGAATGGGACACAAAAGGGTGCCACATGCGCATGTGACGTCCTTTTGTGTTCTCTTGTCCTTGTTTCTACCGCAGTTAAAACTCTCCCAAGTGCAGTTTTCACGTCGAAGTACAGCCGCGCCACGTTTGTGTAGAGCGGACGAGCCGCCGGCTATGCTCTGCGGGGCGACACCTTGTGGCCGTTGCGGGCTGTGACGTGGTGCGCACAGGAGCGTGCGCGGCCTAATAGACATGCAGACCTGCGCACGCCGTTGCAAACCAGAAATGGTATTTTTAAGCGCACTTGTTTTGCCGGCTGTGCTGATTACCGAGGGCACCGCCTTACTGCACCCGTTGGCAAGGGAATTGCGCACGTCAGTGGTAACGCGTGCGATTCTGTCGTGACATCCCCTCCCCCCCCTTGCATGAAAAAAAAATTATATTTCTTCACTCATCCTAGATAATATAACCGGCCAATGTAAAGACGACATCACGTGTCTGCTGTCTGCATCAAAGATATCGCACGATTTATGCGAAACAGTCAGGAGCGCGTTATCAGTCGAAACGCGCTTCATCTTTTGGAATAGATATGACGACAGCGCCCTGAGGGAGCGCGCATCTTCGGTTAAACAAGCACACCTTTCAACCTTGTCACTCGTGCAGAGCCGGTCTGCATGTCTATTAGGCCGCGCATGCTCCTGTGCACAACACGTCACAGCCTGCAACGGCCGCAAGGTGTCGCCCCGCAGAGTAATGCCAGCCGCTATGAGCGTAGTCATTGACACATCGCATACAAGTCTGTAAGTGGGCTTTCCTGTAATAGAATTAACCGCACGCAGATTCGTTCAACGGTATATACACCCTGGCCGGACCAGACGGCGCTACATTCCTTTTACGGAAATCACCGGTTACCCACTGGCGAGGACATTGGTCGCTATGGGTACTAAGACTATGAGATTTGAGCAGGTGTTGCGTTTCCTTGTTGGAGAGTTTTGTTGTTGCGTGCCGAAGGGGCTAGCTGCACCAGCTTGGCTGGTCCGCGTGTGTCTCGGGCACACCCGCATTTTGCCGTGATCAGAGGTTTCGAGAAACGCATTGAGAAGCATTGCGATGCCCAGCGAACGCTTGTCGAAGTTTCGCACCGAGATCAGTGTAAAGATGTTCGCGTCTAACCAGAGAGAGGGGAAGACGCGGCACGCGTGACCTCGCTCGGCTTTACGCCGTCCCGCCACTTCGCTGTACTACACAGTTATGTTTTCTTTGTTCGTTTTCTCCTTGATGTGGATTGAAGTCCCGTCAAGAAGATGATCGACGTCGATGAAGCCGGAGGCAGGTTGGAGGTAATGAACTTGAAGGTATATTTTAGTGAAATATTTACAGTCATATGTACATCTTGCCGAAGCACACTGATGATAACATAGACATCAACAGCGTCTTACTCTTCTACTTAACTTTTCTTAAGTTAGAGCCTAGAACACTGTTACTACATACAACGAACCTAGTCTCACTGTTCGACCACCGAGTGGTTACGGCCCAGAGAGAAGTTGCATCGTACGGAGTCTTACTGACCGATCAGTTAAGTGATTACAGCCTAGACTGAAGGGGAACGAATCCGTCCGTCTTTAGTACCTTGCGGTAACAAAGAAAAAGGGAAGGTGGCCACTACTGGTCTGCCTCAACCTTCTGTTATCCAATCTGTTCACCCTCAGATTAAGCCACTCCCTAGTGGGCTGTCCCTAATCTCGACAGCAGCGTCTTTGCAGTTTAAACAGGCATTTTGGCATTCTTTCCCATCATGGCTCTCCCTCTCCTTATCCCACGCTCTCAGAGATTCTCACGGTCGAAATATCGGTATCGTAACAGCCCTGCGGCATTCGCGCCATCTCCCACGCTCATCCAGCCGAACCCCCGGTGACTGTCTTAAGTGGGTTCCGGGAAACAATGCGTGTCCTCGCCTTTCCCGCATTCGGACCGTGCATTGTTGCGATTCAACTGTGCATGCCAGTCGGCGCGCCGAAAGCGCATGCCGGTCGTTAAAGAATGGTTGGGCCAAGCGCATTGTTGCCTCGAGCGACGGCGCACTTCGCACGCATTCTCCTCCTACGCGTCCGGGCCGCTCTTCCCCGAACCGGCCACTGAGAAGACAAGCACGGTCGCGCAGCCGCAACCCCCCCCCCCCCCCCGAGCGACTGCGGAGAGCATGAGATGTTTGCCCGCCTCATCTTCCCACGCGTTGGCCGCTCTTCCTCAAGCCGGCTCAGCGAAAGGGAAGGTCTCGTAGCAGGAACCCCTGGGGGCCAGCGTGGGAGACCAGCCGCTCAATGGAAGCCGTTGGCTTTCCGTTGATGATTGCACAGTCACAGACCATGCCGAGAGGGAGCCGAGAAAGAAGCTTTGTATAGCGTACGGTGCTACGCCGTCCCTTCTGTGCGATCGCCTTCTGAGCGGCAACATAACATACACCATGCGTGCGTATGCTATTGTATGAGCTGCTGGGATGCCACGAGAGGACGCATGCTCTCGTGGCGTGAAGCCATGCAAAAAATATGTGGTTTATTCCTCTATCATGGGAATCTCTTTAACAAGAAAGTGAAACCCGCCTTCGCACGTAAGCGCCAATCTGGCGAATCGAGAAGCGGAGATAGGTTGGGTATTCTGGACATGCGAACCCTTTGCATGTACACATCATCGGCACACAGACATTACACAGGGATCTTCGGCAGTTGCACACAAGCGAAAACATTTCGACCGACGTACATTTCTCCGGCGACAATGCAGTGAAGGCGCCAGCGCCCGCCGCAAACTGGCCATAAACTAGGAGCGTCCGAAAATGGTGAAAGCTTGCAGGCTAAACCGTGCTGTTTGTCAGCGAATCGTTTTGTGGATGCACCTTTCTCTGTGCGAAAGACGCATCATTTGCTTGGCGACGGCCGTCTCTTCGTTCCCGACAACGGCTTAGATGCTCTAGGGGAATACTGCCAACACACGT
The DNA here is from genome assembly GCA_013339685.2 of Hyalomma asiaticum. NCBI lineage: Eukaryota > Metazoa > Arthropoda > Arachnida > Ixodida > Ixodidae > Hyalomma > Hyalomma asiaticum. The sequence goes on from CM023482.1 coordinate 28,202,467, forward strand.
GTGATCTGCTCAAATGACAACGAGATATCTAAAAACTGTATTGCGTTTCTCTCCGGTAGTTCTTTCGTGAACCTTAGACCATCTCCATTAAGTTTAAATTGATCGCTTACATAGGTGACGACTGATTCAAAATCATTCTTACTAGAAAGTACCAGGTAATCGTCCGCATACCGAAATACCCTGATGATGCGGTCCCCTAAGCCTCTTTTAAACGGCAGTCAAACTTGCTCAAGTACAGATCACTTAGAATAGGGGCGACCTTTGAACCTATACAAATTCCTGATTTTTGCACAAACACGCCTTCTCTGTATCCACTATCGTTGACGTTAAGTACATGGAAAGAATTTCTAGAAAGGTACCTGTGGAAACTCCGCATCTATCTATGAAACCGGACTCTTGCCCTTGTTCTTGAATACATTCTTTCACGTAATTTAATAAACCTTTATGGGCACGAGTAATACAGATCCTCTACATCCATGCTAAACGCTGTGCAGTGGCCAGGATTTTCCTCTGTTAACAACTGAACCAGAGCCTGAGAATTACGTACATGGAAGGGGTCAGGAAAACTTAAGGATGTTAAGCACTTCTGCAAATAGCTAGCTACACAAACTTGCCAAGTCCCTGACTCTGATACAATCGAGCGAAAAGGAATTTCTGGCTTATGGGTTTTCGCCGAGAAAAATAATTCTAAGGTGAGCAATTTAGCCTTTTTAACACTGGAAGCTACCTTATCTAGATTATGTTTCAACAGGAGATCGACAGCTCGTTGTTTTACTACAGAAGGTTTCAGTTTCACAGGTCTAAAATTCTTTTCAATAGCTGCTGAGGCTTTATCTGAAAAAGTGCTATTCGGCATTATTACAAAACAACCTTCCTTATCGGATAAAACAGGTCGAAGCTTATGTTCTACACAGTAATTTACCACCGGTCGGATAGGGTCAGAGGCCTTAACGGGATCGTTCGAATGCTTGATGCTGGCGAAGCAATCTGAAATACAACGAGACCGTTCAACTTCCGGAATAACCTTAGTTATAGATCGAGGTAAGATTAAAACGTCAACTTCTTTTAGGTTAGGATGAAAACAGTGCTTAGGGCCTAATGCTAGAATTTTCTTGTGTTTCTCGTCCAAAACGGCGTCTCCGAGAATCATTACCTTTTCCGACGGCGATTTAGTAAAAAAAGAATTCCTCTTACTTATGTAGCGGTTGTGGCTGAAGCAACGCGCCGGCCGGACGCCGAAGCCTGCGCGGCGACAGAGGCATCGAAACTACTGAAACGCTAACTGCCGGCGCTCATATTGACGCGACAATTTGTGACTTCGCTCCATCGTACCTAGTGGGCGCACCACCGCTGAAAACCATGAGTGCAGTGAAAGGGAAGCGATGTTAGGAGCAATTTAGGTTGCTAAATACGTTTCCTTTAACCGGATATCAATGAGATGCGAATTGTTAAGCGATGTAAGTCTATGTAAGACCCGTCTTTCCCTTCCTGTCAAGAGTCTGTTGGTAGCGTGGTTCGTAGGGCTTCCATCTCCTACCGCCGCACCCTGGCCGGTTGTGGGTTCGAATCCCAGCGGGTGGTACGTTTTCAATCTCAAATACGTGTTTATTTTCCAGAAGTGTACTTCCGTTACGAAAGTACTACGTCACTGATTTCTTGATGGACCCAGCATAATAAAATTTCCTGTTAAATGTTGGCTGTGGCTAAACTCAGTTATGCATTGGTAGCGTAGATCTTCATGTTTAGCTCTGTTCTCTGTACGGTTACATCTTTGTCGTTTAGCTCGGTACGTCTAAGTGTTTAGGTCTGGTTTTTTTACCTGTCGTTATGTTATGGTAGCATTAAGGACTACACATTTTCGTTTAATGTGTAACGCGTTGGTTTTGGAAGTCTTGATCTTGTTTCTGAATTCCCACAAAGACAAGCAGTTGTCTCAATGGCTCCGAGAGAGTTCTGCTCGGTGGGACGAATACGAACCCCACTGAGCCGCTCTTTCTGTATATACGATACAACGCAGGCTCCTCCTATTATTGTAACGCGGTTTCACCGGCATCTCCTCCGACATTATGCCTGATCGCGCTGCCAGCTGAGGCGGTTGCTAGGCAACGGCTCAGCTCGTGGTGTGGCCACCGGCCAGAGCGAAACGGCGAGGATACGGCCAATGAAGCTCTCGATATAAAAACGCACAGCTTTGCCTAACGCTGTGCGACATTCAGGGTATTAGACCAAGAAAAAAAAGGCACTCTTGAGGACCAGAACCTACGATGATGATAGTTTTGCTTTTTAAACTTTTTATGGCTAGCTAGAAGAACTTTGCTGCTAAGAGAAACTTAACACGGGTATGGCATCCGTTACTAAATGAATTCCGGTGTTCTTAATTTTCTATTGGAGCGTTAAGCTCTGTGTGTCACCTACTAAAAATATCTGCCCATAAAGGGAACCCTGAGTTGTATGCGAAGCAGCCATGAGCCGACATAAAGTTTTTATTTTCTTCGCTGTTCACGGTTGCCCCGCCACGGTGGTCTATAGGCTATGGTACTCGTCTGCTGATCCAAGGGTCGCGGGATAGAATCCCGGCCGCGGCGCCTGCATTTCGATGGAGACGATACATGAGGCCCGTGTAGCGTGCGATGTCACCAGGTAGTCGAAATTTTGGCCAGGTAGTCGGAATTTTCGGGGACCTCCACTACGGCGTCTTTCATAATCAGAACTGGTTTTGCGACCTTGAAGCCCACGAAACAACAACTGTTCACGGTCCTTCCATTCGGGGTTCCCCTGATGTTCCTCCACCGGGTTGAGCTCGGGCAGGTGTTCGGGTTTCGGCGGGTCGCTGTAGCCGTTCGTCACCCTCATCGCGGGGAGTTCGCCTGCCACCAACGAATCTTTGCACGTGGAGCAAATGACGTACTCTGATCGTCGTCGGCCGCAAACTCCCGCTGCAGAACGGCGATGGCGTTGACACGGTACTGCTCGTTCTTGATGGTCGAGATCTTGGTCAGATTGTTATCGAACGACAAGCGGTCGCATACCTTATAGCTGTGCCCGACCGTGTGGTCGAGAAAGTCACGCTTAAAGCGCGCATCGGCGCCACCAACCTCAGCTAGCGACCGCTTTCAGCGCTTGGCAGCCCGGGCTCGCAAAGCGCCCGCGCTGCGGCCGCTTCGGTCGCTTTGCGAGCCCGCGGCGCCGCGATGCGATCATCGTTCGTTGAAGCGCACTCCATGACAGCTGCTGTAGAAGAGAGCGCTCCGGGGGAGAGCGAGCGCTTTTATTTATTCTCTCTTGAACTACAGCGCCACTAGCGCTCTCCACTCAAATTAAAGCAGGCGCCGGAGTGCGCGTGCTCCGAGTACTAACGTGGGCAGGCTACGCTCAACGCCGGAGGGAGGGACAGGCCCCTCGTTCATAAGCTGCTTCGCATCTAAAATATTTCAGGTGTGCTCTGGATATTACTTTTCAATGCCATATGAAGATCAGCGTGAATTGCGTCCGCTGCGGGGCAAAGGGCGCTGTCCATACTTTTACGCCTGCAAACTGTATAATTTCTGTGCACTATCTTCGTCTCTGTCGTCTGCGGTTACGCTTCCCCTCTCTTGCTATCCGTTCCGTCTGTTTAACTTGCGACTAGTTGTCTAGCATTCCCATTGCCATTACAATTTATCTCGGTGGTATCCTGAAACATTTCGACAGCACAAAATATATTTTGTAATGAGCAGGAATGTGCCAAGCTAAAGCGATAACGAAATTTGCGTTTCGAAACTTTTGACATCAAATGGAACGGTTTATAACTAGCAGACATAGAGAACTGTTGTTGCTTGTTCTTCTCTTGTGTTGGCTTCTGGGTTCTTGTAAATGTGAGTCTGGGAATGCATCTTATTGCATGTGTGCAACGGATCGCAAAGTGTTGCGACTGTCACGTTTCTGCAAAGTTGTGAAGTGACTATGATCTGTTGGTGCAATAAAAAGTGCATTCTTTTCTTTCTTACAGGGCCTGAAGGCCATATGCGCCTTTATTCGATTCTGCTACAAAAAATACGCTGATGTGAAACCGAAGGTAAAGAAAAGTCTTGGAAAATCTTTAGGCCCCCTTCTACCAGATATACACAGGCATGACCTCTGAAGTTGAAGTCAGTGTTCAAGATACTCATTTGCCTTCTCAGCTGTTTACGTTTCCTCGGCGAATACAGTTTTAAAAGAGAATGGGAAATTTAACTAACTGCTGCTAATTATCTGTTATATGAATAATCATACTACATTAGTTAAAAGTGTCTGACGCTGATTGCGTCCTTTGGTAGCGCCTTGCAGGAAACTTTGTACTTTGGCTTACGCAGAGCTGCAGTTAGCTATTCAAACAGCACTTATCTTTGTATAGAGATTAATATTCAGAGCATTTGTAATTTACAAACGTAAATTGGAGCATGCTACAGAATCCATAAGTTCTGGGAGAGCGTTCGTTCACTTTTGTTCTTTTCCAAAAGGGGGTAGGCCCGCTTCATTAACATTTCTGTATCCTTTTCACAGAACAAGAAGCATTACAACGAGGTAATGACTGAGTGCGTGGTGAAGAACACGATCATGTCATTGAGCCGACTTAGTTCGGTAAGTTAAAGAAAACGCAGCCTGTTTTCTGGCTTTGCGTTTAATTTTATTTCTTACGTTCACATGTGTCAGAAGCTTCACCATTAAGGGTGAAAATATTGTTTATATGATGCTGTGTGTATGAGCTTCTGAAGCAACCACACTGCTCACACATAGAGCTATCATTCAGCCTATTCTCTCATATAACTGCGTTGAGTGCTAGCCCGAAGGGAAATGGGATACCCAAAAACCACAACCCATTTAAAAGCGCAATGCATTTTGCTTCCATAATTTATGACAAGGATTTCTCTAAAGCGCAAGCATGGGTGAGTTCGTTCACATCTTAAAGAATAAACAGCACAAAAAAAATTGGCAGATCCCACGTGCAGTGGGAATCAAGGAAATGCGAAGCACGCATAAGGAACGTAAACTGGATTTGCATTTTTATCCCGCTATACCGAGTTTGGTACATATGAAGTTAACGAAACGGCCGCAAGAGCACCATGACTGTGGCATGTAAACTATGCCGCTCATACACGTATGTCATGATTCTCACGTTATGACTTGTCATTTACGTTCGTCATGCAGTCGTGTTGTGCCATAGCAATTTTGGTATACATCCCTTTACAGAAACGAGTGGCATGTAGATCATGCCGCTAATGACATGCATGTCACGATTTTCATGTTATGACCTGTTATTTACGATCGTCATGCAGTCATGTTGTGCCAAACCAATTTTCGTATAGGCCACCGTGCAGTCGAGTTTTCCATGTGCGACATCAGCGCCAGAATGCACTGCCTGGCGGAGAGAAGAAGCAAAATTGGGCAGACTGTGACAGAGAAATACGCGAACGTGATGCGCGTCTCCAGCTCTATAGCAGCAGCAACCGCCCGTCCCACCTTCTTTAGTTTTATTTCCTTTGAGACGCGCGCTCCAAACCTGCGGCAAGCTGTTCCAAAGGGCGACGCCGCGAGCGTTCGTGTGGTTCGCAGAACGCCCGGAAAGCAGCGAAGAAACTCGCGCGTCGCTGTCGCCTCGGTTTACACCGTGCGCGACTGAGCCGTCCGACGAGAGCTACGTAGCGCCCTCTGGTCAGTAGACGGAGCCATCCCATTAACGAAACGGCAATATAGCGCCAGGACCATGGCATGTAAATCATGCCGGTCATGACACGCGTGTCATGATTCTAACGTTATGACCTGTCATTTACGTTCGTCATGCTGTCGTGTTGTGCCATGGCAATTTTGGTATACATCCCATTAACGAAACGCCTGGCATGTAAATAATGCCGCCCATGACATGCATGTTATGCTTTTCATGTTATGACCTGTCATTTATGTTCGTCATGCAGTCATATTGTTGCATACCAATTTTCCTACACATCCCACTAACGAAACGGCCAAGAGAGCACAAAGACCGTGGCATGTAAATCATGTCGCTCATGACATGCATGTCATGATTTTCATGTTATGACCTGTTATTTACGTTCATGATGCAGTCATCTTGTGGCATGCCAATTTTCGATTACATCCCGTTAACGAAACGCGTGGCATGTAAATCATGTCGCCCATGACATGCATGTCATGATTTTCATGTTGTGACCTGTCAGTCATGTTCGCCATGCAGTCATGTCGTGGCGTACCAATTTTCCTATACATCCCATAAACGAAACGGCCATGAGAGCACCAAGACCGTCGCATGTAAATCATGTCACTCATGACATGCATATCATGATTTTCGTGTTATGACCTGTCATTTATGTTTGTGATGCAGTCATGTTGTGGCATGCCAGTTTGCGTATACGTCCCATTAACGAAACGCGTGGCATGTAAACGATGTCATTCATGACATGCATTTCGTGATTTTCATGTTATGACCTGTCATTTATGTTCGTCATGTAGTCATGATGTGGCATACCAATATTCGTAAACATCCGATTAGCGATACGGCCAGGAGAGCATCAAGACTGTGGCATGTAAATCATGTCGCTCATGACATGCATGTCATGATTTTCATGTTATGACCTGTCATTTATGTTCGTCATGTAGTCATGATGTGGCATACCAATTTTCGTAAACATACGATTAGCGAAACGGCCAGCGGAGCAAAAAATCGTAGGCGGCTAGATAGATAGATACGCTCAAACTCGCCGAAGTTCGCTAAGAAATGCTTGGCATTTAAAAACAGTGACAAGAGAGGAGACTGCTCGCGCGACAGAACCGTTCACCGGCCACCCATATATATATATTATAGGCACTTGATCTTGACCTCCAATGCAGTGCCGGTGGTAGATTTCTCTTGTGCGTAGTTGGACCATAATGATTCGCAGCGTGCGCGTTAACTAAATTAATCTGGAACTCGGCACGATCTACAAGGCGGGAGCGTATGACTCTCATAAATACCAGGAGCATAAATGACAACGCGTGTGTAAATATACACACGCCTTGTCACTCATTTACACGCATGAGTGGGCAATGTCACGGGTGATTTACGTTAAGACAGAACGATTCCCAGCTTCGCCAACTCGTAATGGTTCACTTTGTGAAGATGCATGGATTTTTTTGTTTTCATTGATTGATTTGTGGGGTTTAACGTCCCAAAACCAGTTCTGATTATGAGAGACGCCGTAGTGGAGGGCTCCGGAAATTTCGACCACCTGGGGTTCTTTAACGTGCACTGACATCGCACAGCACACGGGCCTCAACATTTCGCCTCCATCGAAATGCAGCCGCCGCGGCCGGGATTCGATCCCGCGACCTTCGGATCTGCAGCCGAGTGCCATAACCACTAGACCACCGTGGCGGGGCCTTTTGTTTTCAATCAAGATTGATTGATTTGTGGGGTTTAACGTCCCAAAACCAGTTCTGATTATGAGAGACGCCGTAGTGGAGGGCTCCGCAAATTTCGACCACCTGGGGTTCTTTAACGTGCACTGACATCGCACAGCACACGGGCCTCAACATTTCGCCTCCATCGAAATGCAGCCGCCGCGGCCGGGATTCGATCCCGCGACCTTCGGATCTGCAGCCGAGTGCCATAACCACTAGACCACCGTGGCGGGGCTTTTCAATCAAGAAACTCGCTGGCAGGCGCTGCCTGCGTCAGCATTGTCTCACGCGCAAGGGCGCGTTTTCGTTTCTTGCGAACTGGTTCATCTTGCATTCATCGCAGAAAGAGCGTTTCCGTAGTCAACGCGCGCCTTTCGCGCTCTCTCAGGACAGGAGACGACACTGTCTGGGTGCACTGCCTCCGGGATCGGTCCACACATGCACATACACCGTCTGATTGTCCTGCATCCAAGGTGTGCCCACACCCACATGCTAGGGGCACCGCAGCGCGCCTAGCTCGGCGCGAACGAAGATATAGTGTCTGCGCACCGCAGCGCCTCTAGCGGTCTCTACTCATAGCGGACGCTCGCCTCTGTGTACCGCAGAGCCCCTAGCGTACACCGTGCAAACCAGAGCACGGCGACGACGAGGGACGGCTGCCTAGGCTCGGCCATGGCGTTCTTCGCCCCTAAGATATACTTCCATTGACGAATGCCGCAAATTTGCAGGGTCATAGGTTTGCACATTTTGCACGTAGCACGAGGGATTCATTTTACGGCTATTTGCTTCCACTTTGCAGAATTCATGTTGTAAATAGTCCTCGTGATCCCGTGTGGTGTATTTGCTTGTGTGCCTTTCGTAGTAAATACATCAGGGGACGTAATTTCTCATAAATGTTTCTGATATAAACGGCGCTGAATATTGCAGGACATTAAAATAAGTTGTTACCAACCATCCAACCAACCAACCCACATGTGACACTGACTGCTTTCGGTGCCAGTCGTTCCCACAATGCGGACAACGCAGTGCCTGTGTGTGCTCAGATACGGGCTCGATAAGTAGTTTGAGCAATTCGAGAACGACGGGCCCCTGGAAGCGCTTTGTCAGGCCGTCAGTACAATAAAGGGACTGTCTACCGCTCGGCACACTTTTTTATATTCTGGTAAAAATGGGCACTTTAATTCCTTTCTACTTTCTCCACAATTACAATGCCACAAGTAACTTCCCCTATGCTTTCCTAGGCTTCATTGTCTGTTTGCTCATTAAGTTGTTTCTAACAAAAATAAAGAACGAGCCCTTGACCCCTTCCCTTTCGTTATTTTATAGCTTGGGCCTCGTTGCGGCAGACTTGGTGCCTTAGGTAGCATGCGAGGGCTTATTGGGCAGCAGCCATCGCATCTAAGTTCACGTTCTACGTGACGCCTCCTGGCAAGAAAGTGTGTTCCACACACGCCGCCTTGGCCATGAGTGGCGCTGCCTAACACTCCCAGGATAATACGTACATAAACACACAATAAAGTGGACGGGGGGACGACCGCCTTCGTAGCTCAGTTGGTAGAGCATCGGACGCGCCATCCGAAGGTCGTGGGTTCCGTTCCCACCGAAGGCAAGGTTTGTCTTTTCGTCCACTTTAATTCCTTTCTACTTTCTCCACAATTACAATACCACAAGTAACTTCCCCTATGCTTTCCTAGGCTTCATTGTCTGTTTGCTCATTAAGTTGTTTCTAACAAAAATAAAGAACAAGCCCTTGACCCCTTCCCGTTTCAGAGGTATGGTACTTCAGATTTCAGAGGTATGGTACTGCTGCAAAAATATTATGTGCTCGTAATTATAAACATACAATTGTATACACCGTAGCTTCACCAAAGGAATTTAGTGATAAGTATTGTTTGGTAAGACAGAAGTAAGTGGTCTTGTTGAAATGTTGCCAAGCAGGGGTGGTACTATAAAAGGCTGGTGGATGTAGTAGTTTTGGCCAAAGAAAATGGTTGAACTAGCATAAGGAAGTAATGCTAGGTAAGCCTGAATGGCTGTCAGACATTTGCACTGTCTCCAGGCGTTCAACATAACTCTGTGCCTACTTTCGATGAGCAGAATCGGTGATAGATTGGGAAGCAGGCAGCACACCTCCTTGCATCTGTCATTTGCTGGCCTCAGTGCTTTGTTCAGCAAGTTTTCATGCTGCCAAGCAGCATTGCTTTTGGCCTTTTAACATAGTGATAAGATCAGCGTGTCAAGTGTTTGCTTGTACAGCTCTTTTTGGTTGTTATCACTGGCCTGGAAACAAGTTCGAGTATGTGCAGCTCTTTCAGGTGGTATGTTTTTATACTATAGCTGTTCTACATAATATCTGATGCAGCAAAGAGACACTTGAATAAAGTAGTTTAGAGCACATCCTTGTTATGTTGTCAGCCGACAGTTTTAAATTCTTATGTGCCACAGGATGTCTGTGCACTTCTGTGCCATCTGGAGTAATTTGCAAAGTATGCCTTGTATGTAATGTTTGTTATATTTCATTTATGTAATGTTTGTTATGTTGTAACCTGTACATTAGAAGAGCTCAATCATGAAGCCACCCATTTGAAGTTAATAAAAGGCAGAAACACTAAGCTGTGCATGCCCAACACACTCAAAAAATCATGCATGCACTCTATGAGTATACTTATCAGGCACAGGTGATCGTGGCAAATCATAAATAAATGAGACACAAGAAGAGAGGAGACAAGACACAAGAAGAAGAGGCTTATCTCCTCTCCCCTTCTTGTGTCTCGTTTACTTACGCTGTACCACTATGAACACACACCAACTGGCCCCGCGGGTGATTGCACTGATAGGAGCTGGTTGTCCTTATCACATGCTGGTTTCAGTTGCACAGAACATAGTGAAAGAAATGAACCAGTGTAAATGTAACAAATGATTGAGTAACAATAACAATATGCAGAAGCAAGCTTCACAAATGCACTGTAACACCCTGCCTATATAAACTCTCTCACAAACTGACGCTGATAGGCCAGTGTGTTAAAATGTCAAGTTGGGCCAGTAGGTTGGGATTCATTTTTCCACTTGGTTACAGGGCAACATACAGCGCCGTGCTGTTCGTTCCTTCTACTGTCCTCGTGTATGTTGCGCTGTAACCAGTGTGTTAAATATTAACGTGGTGTAAACCTGGCCGGACTGGTGGATGCTTAATGACAGGCTTCATGAGTATGACAATGTAACTAGTGCCGTCAGTGGTTGTCTTGGTGTTCACTGCAAGATTGTGGCTGTTGCCCCCATTTTTTAAAATGTGACATGCTAGCAAGAAACAACAGCCAATTGACGCGTGAAATTTTTGAGTCCCATAACACTGCATGTTAAAGGATAAGTGTGTGTTGGTCTCTTGTACTCTCAGACAATGAAATTGTGTCTTTCTGTTAACACACCATGAATTACCACTCTTGCCATGTGCACAGAGTATCATGTAATGGTGACCTTTGCATTTATTCCTTTATGTTTATACGGTTATTTCAGTATTTTTTTATTTTGGTTTGTGTTTCGCTTGTGACGTGGCAATGTTCCTCATGTATTTACCTATGTCTTTTGCCACAATTAAGTAATTTGCTAGTCAGCGCTGCATGGCGTGGTTCATGTTTTTCAACCGTCCTTGTTTCACATTGTCTTGCTTAGTACACAAGGGGTTTTTTACAAAAGGGAACAACAGTGTGTGAGTAGTCAAAGCAGTGCACCGGCTCCTCATGGTGCCAACAAGTGGAGAGGAGCAGTTGAACTTATTATCGTATCAAATATGTGTGGTTAGAAGCAGTAGACTGCCCGAAAAGAGAAGCCATTTTGCCATGTAGGGGTGCAGGTCCAGCATGTAGTGGCCAACTTGGCTGAACATAATTGGCTATTTTAGCACGCTGCTCAAACACCGAAATGACAAACCAAAAAACAAGGCTGGATAGACAAGTACGCTCATCCTGTCCACCCCTTTTTGTTTTCTCGTATGTCATTTTTGTGTCTGAGTAAGCTATGCCTGGCTATTTCAACCATCAAGAGATGATGCCACAAGCAGACATTTTTCATCCTGCATCAAACTGTCAGCACTTCAGGTAGTTGCAGCAGAGCACAAGCCACACACACTGTTCCCCTCAACGAAGGACCCTTCAGTATTGCAACAAAATCATTAACGTGGAAAAAAATACAGCGTTTTCTTGCCAGTTTCTCAAGCTTTTTGATGCAGCTGCAGAGTACAATTACGTGTCAGTGCTGAAGTGGTGGATTCTTAAACATGTTCATAATCGCAGGGGTTTTACATGCCAACCCACAATACGATTGAGGCCCAGTGTAGTGGACAGCTCTGAAAATTTTGGCCACCTGGAGTTCTTTAACGTGCACTGATAGCACAGAGCATAGGGGCCTCGAGAATATTCACTTCTATTGAAAAGGCGACCACCATGGCTAGGATTGAGCACACATTCTTCTTAAAATTAAGCCGAACACCACAACCACACTACCACTGCCGCAGCCATTCATAAGCATTTCTGCTGTATTGCTGTCATGACACAGGTTACCATTACGGTAATGAATGTGCCAAGCTGGCTGACAAAGACGGGACATCCCGTGCACTATGTTCTTATCTCTAGCAGTACTTCTCTGCAAATAAGTCGTTTTATCACCTTGCACTACTAGTATAAATTTTACATTTGTACTTCATTATCGTGTAAGCCTTGCTGCACATTAACTGTGAAGTTTCAAACTATTATTTTTACTTATCGGTGTACTGTTACTGCTGTGACTATTTTCTTTTTGTACGGTGCTGCGAACTAGTCAAGTGTTTCAATGAGAGCTTTTTGCCACAGTCCTTTCTCTATGACAGAATGAAAATAAAGTTGATTTGATTATCGTCGTGCACCCACTAGGTATCTCTGTTAAGGTAAATCTACAGAAAACTGCCCTGTGGCCACAACAATGAGCTTTCAGGCAAGTTTAAATGTGCAAATTTTAACACAACCCAATAAAATTTTGAACATTAGAAATGCCAAAAAAATATTTTTGCACATCTGGCACGAACACTGATCTTGATGTTGCAAAGCAAGACTCCAAGCAAACATTCAGAGTGGAATTTGACCGAAGAAGTTTTAATGAACTGAATGAGAAAGTGTCGCTTTACATTGCTGCTCATAAAGGGCAACTGATATCAGTAGACTGCGCAGTAAGAGAGCATGCCGCGGAACAACAGGGATCACATTCTTAATAAAAACATGTGAAGTGCAAATTACATGAAGTGCCTTAAGGAGAGGTACAATGCCATGACTGGGGCGTCCATTTATATTTAGCCCCAACTTCACTTATGTAAATGGCAGGGGACCTGTGTTTGGTTTTTTTCCCCACGCACACAGCAGCAGATTTCGTCATCTTACTACCGCAACCGACACCTTAAATGTGAATTTCAATCACATGGCTCGCCGTAAGTTTGCTACTTCGTCAAATTGACATAATTGAAGCTCTGATACGGTTCGCCGAGCAAAATTTACAAAGAAATAGCCCGCGATGCGTTGGAACAGCTGCCGTAACGGATACGAATCCACTGCCTACGCGGACCTTTTTCACCGCAATCGAGCCTTATGATAACGATCGAGAACGACGTCGCTGCCATGCGATTCAACAATTGAATCAATTTGGCTGAGTTCATTCAACTCTCGACTGAAACGACAACACTCAGGTGGTTCGATTCTAATGCGTGGATTTCGATTGATAGCGCATCCGTGTAGCACAAAGCTGCGATCGGATCGATGGGTCGCCGTAGCAAAAACGGGACTAGATTCAGGAGCGTCCGAGTAAATGTCGACTTGAGGCTTGGTTTCTGCCCAAATGGAACTGATTGAGAAGTTCAACGCCACAAAGACCTGATTGCTTTCTGCTAAGTCCGCGTTCCAGACAACGAAAGTAATGGTGACGGCGCTACATGTTTTCAAACCATCGTCACGTTCAACGCGCGGTGCCCAGCAGCAAATCCATAGCGTTAGCCGCTAGCTGCGCACTACAGCACGAAATACGCCAGGCAGGCTCGGTGCGTACCTCAGAGCGTCGTCTAGTTAATACGCCAATTCCGTTACACGCGCTGGCTTTCCTTAGAACGCACAGGATCTCGCAACACATCGTTGGTGCACGCTCACGGGCTGAAACAGCCCTTCACGTCGCAGCAAATGTTAAGGTTGCGGGCATTTGGTGCTGTCTGTGATTTAAGCAAGTATTTTGGTCTGATATACACTTCAGTACAGCTCGTGACTTCATCCGGCGAAAGCGGCACGGGGCTTATGTCCGCACGTCCTAACTTTGCACATGCTAGCAGACGCTCTTCAGACGGGTCGACCCTCCTCCGGGCAGCCATCTTGGATCGCCCAGTGCGCCCCCTATAATCCGTGGGCATTGCGAATAAGTCAAATCAGTTCTGCGGAAACCCGCAAGGTGGAGTAACGCTTATGACAGGAAAAATTGGCATCCACCTGTTTTGTAGCACAAGGCTACAAGGAAATCCATACGGATTTCTCATAAATGAACGCTTCCTAGTTGCCCAAAAATTCGTCCTCGTCCGGGTTTGTGACGGCTTTAAAGAACGAACTACTGACTGCGTTCTCAAGTTCATATCTTCAACATTACTTTATGTATGTGACTTCAACCTAGCACGCGGTTTTTATTGATGGAAATGCACGAAATTTTAGCTGCTAAGCTATCGTAAGAGCTAGACGCATGATTTTGAACATGCTCTTCCGTTTGCCTATTTTTCTTTCTTTATAATTCACGCGGCTGAAATTGTTAAAGGAGCAGTTCGTTATGCTCGGTCCCACTGCTTTTAAAATGAAAAGATGCATAATCTTTACCAAGCCTCTTAAATGAGGATGCGTGTTGAGAGGAAAGTTCTCCAAACTACACAAACTTGCCCCGCTTTTGTCGCACGCGGTAATCAGGTCTATGCAGCGCGAGTGGAAAAGAGTGCCCAGAGCGACAGCGCCGCCGGTCATCTGCAGTGAAAAGTGGGACTACATGCTCTGTTTCATACACCAGGTCCAACGTTGTGGAGGCGAGAGAGAGCTTTTGCAGTAGATGTGTTCGCACCAGGAAGTAGTTCGTGTGTTTTTTAACATCAACAACGTTTCTTTTCTCTCTGGTTTAGGTCGAGTAGTAAATGCACACCTTTTGAATCTTAGAAATGAAGAACCGCATTGTGCGGGTGTGAATATTTTCCTCGTATGTCTTTGCATCTCGATGTCCTTGTTTCTCTGTTCTTAGTTTGGGTCAACTCGTGACGTTTTGCGCAAAAGCCTCACATGAGCATTTGAACGTGTCACAGTTTCAGAGGGAAGTTTTATTGTAAACGAAATATACGAGGGACACAGAAATCCTGCATATCCCACGCAATGTGGAAATCGGTGTCATGCGAAGCGGTCAGCGAGCAGATTGCTTATTGCGATTTTTCCGTCATTCAGCCATGCGTTTGCTAAACATTTGTTATGCCACGCTTATGTAATGCCCCATTCGCGGCCCTCACGTCTAAGATGAGCGTCTTTGTGTAAAGTGCATGGGTAGGTGTATGCTAACCAGGAAACTGGACAGCACCGAAGGGACTAAATGGTAGGTCATGGTGCAAAGTAACTCAACTGAGGTACTCGCGTTAGTCTACAGTACAGACGTCTGCTTAGTCGAAGAGAAATGCAGGCTGACTAGCGTCGTTGTTGAAGTATTCCTATAAAATCGAGAAAACATCGACATATGCATGCCGAGTGCTATAGAACATATATATCGTGTAGTAAAGGGCTGTGACAGCAGTTGACATACACTACAAGCGCAATTAATATTGCACAAGAACACACGGCAAATAGCGCTGTATCTTGTTTGTGAGTGCATGGTGGGCAAGTTGTGTGAATGATGATTAATTCAGGTATAAGGATCATTTCTTTGTTGCAGGAGCAGTATTACACCCCGTCAACGAGCTATCTTCCACCTGATCATCTTCATATCCACCGAAAACAAAACAGACATAGCTTCCAAAATTTCGGTAGAATTTTTCCTTGAAGCATTTCGTCGGTAATGTGCAGTACATAACAGGGCTCTAACGCGGTCCTGTTGACGCAGTATAAGTCTACTGAAATACCTGTTCCCAGGTTTTCCAATTGCCAGTATTCTTCGAACCTTGCACAACACTTTAGCTCATGCGGTTGCACGCCCTTTTTGTTTTCGTGACGCTACCATTAGACCCAGGCGCTGAGAAAAAATCCACACAAGAACTGACACAGGCTTTTCATGACAGGAGGAGCGGCGTTAAGGCGTTTCGCCCCTCCATGGCATTAACGGAAAATGAAGGTTCTTGTCTAAACAGCACCATGTAAGTGTGCTTTGCGGCACTAGTTTCAGCTTTCACATTTCTTAAATTTTACTTTTACTTTGCTAGCTACAGAAACTGGATTACGTGGAAGGTGTATCCCATAAATGCATTTCTTTTTCTTGCAACAAAGTGTAGTTGGGAGTTGAGCGAAAGCGTTGCCGCTATTTTCTTAACACGCAAGTGTTTCATGCCGGGGTCCACCACGACAACCCCACTACGTAATTTCTGTAACGGAAGTGACGCAGGAAAATATGTATGTAAGAACATGAAGAAAAAATTCAGAAAAATTTCCGTTGACACTCTGGGAATCGAATTCGCAGCGCGAATAAGGGACCGACAGAGAATGGTTTACAGTGATGTACGTTCTATAAACAGTGGACCTGCTTGTTGGAATCTGCGTGTGCGTAAGTGATGCGCGTCTGTTAATAATGTGGTTGATCCCTCTGTCATGGGAGTCGTTATAACACGAATGTGAAACCTGTCTTCACTCATAAGTAGCAATCTGGCGAATCGAGGGACAGGAGGTAGGTTGGGTTCTCTGAACATGCGAACCCCTTCCATTTATATATCAGCTGCACCTCCACACTTCACAGGAATCCTCGACAGTTGCCCACAATCTCTATAACGACTCGCGTTTTCTCCAGAGACACTGCATTGAAAGCACCAGCGCCCAGCGCAAACCTGCCATAAACCGGGAGCGTCCGCAAATGGTGAATCGATAAAGAAAGCTCCTTTCCCTGGGATGAAACCTTGCAAGCGGAAGCTAACTGGTTATCAGCGGATCGTTTTGTAAACGCACACTTCGCCGTACGAAAGACGCAGCATTTGCTTTTTTGGGGTCATGTTTGCGTTACTGCCTATCATATATGCCACACAAGCAGCCGTGGCTGAAGCAATGCGCCCGCAGGACCAGCAGTACAGTGCCTAGAATACCAGCAGGACGCCGATGCCTGCACGGCGATAAAGGACATCGAGATTACTGAAGCGCTAACTGCGGCGCGCATATTAACACGACCATTTACGACGTCTCTCCATCGTTCCTAGATGACGGTAGCACCACTGAGAAACAAGAATGCAGTGAAAGGGAGTCGTTATTAATTTAAGGGTCATTTTGCTTGGTAAACACATTTGCTTTAACCAGACATCAATTAGATATAAATTGTCAACAGGCGTAGTAAAGATCTAAGGCCAGTTCTTTATGTTTTTTATGTTTGTCGGTGATGGCACTGGTAGCGCTTCCACTACCTACCTTCGCAACCTTGCTGTGTGTGGGTTCGAGTCCCAGCGAGTTGTACTTTTTCAATCTTCAGTTCACGTTTATTTTTCAGGTATCCACTTCCCTTACGGAAGCACGTCACAGATTTCTTGGTGGACCTCGGCATAAAATAGTTTCGTGTTAAAAAAAAATCCACGGGACCATTGAGAACAAGACTCGGCGCTTCAACACCCACGATGTTCTAAAATTGTAAGGCAAAATAATATGAGCTAAACACGACCATATGACAACAGTAGCTAACACGGAGAAACGCTCGGTTGCTTAGTTACTCTTCTGGTACTGAATAGTTCATTCTTGGTCTCGATTATTCTGGCAAGTATGAAACAACTCGCCAAGGAGAAACTCTTCTTGATGTCTCCAGATAGGAATGTTCAGAGGTGGGTAGGCCCGTAAGGTAGGCGGTTATGAAAGAAAAATGCCGCAGTAAATCCCAGTGCTCCATAGGCCAATTTAACTTCATCTAAACAGGAGGTGTGACAGAAGCTGGTTAATCCATGAACACATGCATTGTTGAAAGACAATACCAAGCATAGCGAGACGATAACTACTGCACGTAAGCAGAGTTGTGCGGTAACATGATTTCTTTGTGCTTACACTGAATCGCAATTAGGTGAAAGAAGTTCTCATGGTAAAAACGTTGACTCGAGTGGAACTTGTCGTTAGAATTTATTTATTGTAATGCAGGTTGGCTTTTAAAGATAAATTGCTACAATCGAGGGAATTAAAATAGGCAATTCTTGCAGAGCTACCAGGGGAAGGACCTTCAAGATGCGACAGGTCTACTCATCGATGGAAGGGTAAGTTCTCTCATTTTTCCCTGCAGTACATACCACCGCCAGGGGAGTAATTAAGATGGAACTATCTAAACCAAGATTCCACATGTTATTCATAATCATCAGCAGCAGTATCATGAACAACACCAACAGCAGCAGCTGTATATATTATTTATAGTGCGATAAAAGGCTTTTCATTATTTCTAACTTGCGATTCTTTGCGAGCTCAACCGCATTATTTCGAAACCGCTTCCATGTTTTTTGTCTTTTTTTTTGTTATTGCAGTTTACGTTTGCCCACAATGGATAACTCCGGTGATTTTTTGGCCGTGTCGAGGAAAGGCGATTCTATATCCCCGAGGACGTCCCTGGCCCGTCGAGCACCGACAGTATAAATTCTCAGGAAATCGAAAAATAACTTTAATGAGTAAGAAAGCTCATAAACGGAGCCAAGATTCCAACCGAGCAGGGCTATCTTAGGGTGTCGTCAAGTGAATCCGTCCTCTAGTTCGGACGCTACGACGGCGCATGCACCGTTACCGTGATGGTAAGGATCTCGAAACGCCCTGATATCATCACGGCTTTCGAGCCTCGGTGCACCAATCGGCAGCGCACGCACGTCTCGAACTTCGAAGGTCACGTTGCAACAACTGGGGGACATGCCGATAAGGTACGCAGAAACCAACACGACAAACCGTTAGGTCTAGCTGCTCCTTATCTGCAATGATGCAGGTAAACACGCTTACCGTGTTCATGTAGGCTGTCGACCCCAAAAAGAAAAAAAAAACATACTCGCGGTAATGGGTATATTGGGGTTATGTTATGAGCGCTGTGGAGTATATTTTGGATACGATGCTTGCACGTCTCTTTCCAAGAGACGTGCTGTTTTATAGACAGAGGATTAACGATTTTATGAGGTTTATAAAGGAAGAAAATTCACGAGCCTATCCACTATTGGCAAAATGAGGGCGGGTACATGTCCTCCTTCTTTTTTTCTTCTTGTTTCTTTCCTCCATAGATTGCCGAAGGTGCACTGGAAGGCGTTCTCTTTCTTTCTTTGTTTCTTTCTTTCTTTCCTAGTTAGCTGAGCGTTCACTGGAAGGCGTGCATGTGTTACGGGTGTCTTCTCCTTCACGCACATAATAATCTGAATAAAGCGCATGTATTGTGAAATGACATAGCTGAATCAATTACGGTGGTGGTCTTACACTTCGACAGACGGTTGTAACCGCTCCCTAAGAAGCATTTTTTTCTTACTCTATTTTCCTGAGTAGAATATATTGCAGGCTGCGGGTTACACACGTGTGGGATTGACAACAATCTCTGAAGTATTACTTCAGATGGTGAAAGGCAAGCGGCAAGATTTATCTGTGTTACAAAGAAGAGGCTTGGAGAGCTGCCGCATTGTGATAGAATACAATAGACTGACCGAATCCCCTTAGTTCTTTTTGTCCCCTTGAAGCTCTCAATGCTGTGTAGCTGCACTGCCAAAGCAAGCATCAAGGGAGTGTGATAAGACCCACTTCACTTTTGTAGACTGTGTATGGCTTATCAGATACGACTATCGTGTGCAAAGTGTACATGTATGGGTAAGTCAGGATGCTGTATCTATGAGCGCTTGAAGGAAGATAAGCGATCCTTGCTGGCTGGTGCGGCCTCGAAATTCTCTCGAAATTGCTAAAATTACAACTTTAAAGCTTCGCTTAAACAGACGATCATTTTGAAAAACAGCCGTCACACCACCGCCAGGGATTTATCGGAGGCTTATCTTGCACAGACATTGGGTTTTCAGTTAACCAGTGCTCCTTCTGTAGGTTTGCTCAGCTGTGAATTTCTTTATTTTTTTATGTTTTGGTCCCATGATTGCGTTCTTCTGACGAAAGATTGCAGTGATTTGTATACCGTATACAGCGCTGGATCTTCGGCGGTTTGTCCTGTGTGAACTTTGAAGTGAGTCAATAAAGTCACCTCAGTTGACAGGAGCGCCGTGTCCCTTCCGTTTTCTTTGTGTGTTGTTTTGCGCTAAAATGTTTTATGGGTTTGCACTAAGTAGCCTGCGATTGCATTGCCCGGTCAATATTAATTTAACGCCTTCCCTCCCTCCAAGCCTTAAAATATGCTAACGAGGGAAAGATCCAGTGAGCGAATCGCTTTATTGGTTTGCGTGGTATCGCAGCCAGGTAGTATGTGGTGCCAATGTGAAGTGCGCTGGGGAGCTTTTTTCAGTCTATGGCATCTTATTTTGAGTCACTCGTATTACCCGAAACGAAATAGAAGTGCGGGCGAATAGTTTTCAAAGTGATGTTCTTTTTTTTTCGTACACTATTCATGGCTTTACAAATCAGGCAGCTGGTACCAGCTTCGCTTGAAAGTTCTCTTTCTTCTGCGTATCGACCTTCGAGCGGCTGCACCAGGAGTTACGTTCTACTTAGTGAAGTATTTCACACCACACCAGAAATCAAGCCGTGTATCATTTGGCATATTGTTATGGTTGCAAAACAAACAAGAAGATCCTCATGAACCCTGTTAGTGTTTCGAACGCACTGCAAAAAGAGAAAGAAAAAGAAAAAAATAGAAGCCACGACTTTCCTTGAAAGTGTGCCGTCTGTCCACATTCACAGTATTTTATAGGTACTGGATCATTCCACGGCAAAATATGCACGCATTTTGGCGGCCATCTCACATGTATTAGAAAAAACCGCGTCATTTACTACATCGGATGTAGTCTATTTCGCGGAATATTTCAGCCTGGAAAAAAATTGCCTTTTCTCAATTTCGTCATTTATTTGGATAACTTGTACCAAATTTGGATAACTTGTACCAAGCGCCCCCAAAATACCTGCAACATGAAACATCGCTTCCTTAAAGTACACAGCAACTAAAACACCTTTATTGAATGGCGCCATCATACTGCAAAATATATGGGAACACAGTGCAATTCGGCACAGTTTATGAAGGCGTACCTGGCAGAAAAAAACAGCAAGAATTTTATTGAGCCTAACACATGTTACAGTAATAACCTTAAATGACCAGATTTGGTATTGGCGCAATGAATCGTGCTCTAGCAATAAATTGTCCTTTCATGATAACCCAAACAACATTCTACAAAATATGAAAGCTATCGCGTTGCCAAAATTGTTTTGGTAAATTCTTTTGGTACAAAATTGGCACATTTGAGATGGCCGCCAATATGACTCGGTCGTTTGGTGTGGAGACCTTGCTGTGTGTTATGCAGAAATCGCAGCTTTATGTGAGTGCTCTCCTTTTATAAGCTTCACAGTCACTCCAGGACGTATGCTAATCAGTCCAAGGTTTGGGAATGAGACAGCACAGGCGCACTCTGCTTATCTTTAATTGCTTCTTGTTCGAAAATCGTAGGTTCGCAGAAGGCAGGTATTTTTTCTTCCACCTGAATTTTTCAGAAATTATGCCATCATTACCGCACTAATGTTAAAAAAAGTAATATGTCTTCGTCGGGTTCTTACCATGCTGGCTTCGTTGTGTTGTGTCTAACAAAGAATCGAGCCCTTAGCCCATTCCCCTCCTATCGTTACCCGTTAGTCCTTAGTAACTTAGTAGTACACAATAGCTGTCCGTGTGTGATCTTATTATAAAGGAACATTGATCTCTAACCATAGTATCGAATATAGGCCACACGCACTTGTTCTATTATTAACGTTATGGTCAAAACCACCTTTTTTTGTGTGTGTTAGTGAGGACGATATATTTCGCAGCTAACCATTTCATAAAATTCTTTCATGTTCGTTGTTTAATGATTTCTTTATGGGGTTTAACGTCCCAAAACCAGCTCTGATTATGAGAGACGCCGTAGTGGAGGTCTCCGGAAATTTCGACCACCCGGGGTTCTTTAACGTGCACTGACATCGCACAGCACACGGGCCTCACCATTTCGCCTCCATCGAAATGCAGCCGCCGCGGGCGGGATTCAATCCCGCAACCTTCGGATCTGCAGCCGAGTGCCATAACCACTAGACCACCGTGGTCTAGACCACCGAAGCATAGTTTTAAGAAAAGCAACTACAGCTCGGCTGCCATTGAATGTTTTTCATGGGCTGATATATTGTAAAAATAAAGTGCTAAATTGTGTACAAAAATTATCTTGAAAATGAACACCAGTGCAAATCTCTTTTCTTAGGGGCGAAGCTCCTCTTAGTCTAACCTTGTCCTGCGTCAGGCGTCAGGCGTAACCGGCGTGCCGGGACGCACGCGCTCGCCCTCGGCGCGTGCCTCCCGGCGCGTGCCTCTCTCTCTCTCACTCTTCCATCTGCTGTCTTGTGAGAGAGAGAGAGAGAGAGAGACAGAGAGAGAGAGATAGCGAAAGGCGCGCGTTGACTATGGAAACGCTCTTTCTTAGATGAACGCTCTAGCAACTCGCAAAGAAGGAGAACGCGCCCTCACCCGCGAGAGACAACGTTGGCGCAGGCAGCGTCTCCTAGCGAGTTTCTTGATTGAGAAATACCGACTGCTCGCGTTGGAGAACCGTTCATCGGCCACTCATATATATATATATATATATATATATATATATATATATATATATATATATATATATATAGGCACTGGATCTTGACTTGCAATGAAGTGCCGGTGGGATATTTCACTTGTGCATTGTTGAACCATAAGGATTCGTAGCGTGCGCGTTAACTAAATTAATCCGGAACTCGGCATGATCTACGATGAACCTCCCGAGCTTCACCCACTCATCATCATTCACTCCGTGGATATGCCGTAATTTTTTTTTTATGTATTCATGCGTCTTTTGTATTTATGTCTTCATTTGTATAACCAGTTATATTGTGTCTTTATGTAATGTACACATCAATGTACTTCTGCTGATGTATTGCCAGGGGGGGGGGGCAGGATCTCCGTCAAGCTGTATCCACAGCTTTTTTTTTTCTTGTGTCCTGCTACCAAGGAAATAAAATTGGAAATTGAATTGGATTTGCATATAAACGATAGCGCAGTAGGACAGAAATGAACTAGCCTCAAGCAGATAGACCTTCTCTATTACGAGCGAAAGCCCGCCATGCGAATGTCGGGCTTGCGAAAAATGCGTTCTAACGTTCGTTGAAGCATCTTTTATGTTCATTGCTCAAATATGCAGAATTGCTTATTCCATTTCTCGCTTTGTTTTTCCTGTTTCACAGGAATGCCTTCTGAGAAACAACTTGATACCGGATACCATTGACGTGGCTCTGCAATGTGTCCGCTGGCTGCGCACAGCTATGTTTTGAGGCATCTATAATATGGAAAATATTTTTGCTTAAACCAGTCTACCTACACTGGTAGTGTGTTTTGCAGCCATAGTAAAACGTCATTGTTAAGATGGATTAATATGTGGATGTAAAATGTGAGATAAAGCAGCAATGACAGCGAATAAATAATTCCTCCAGAAGACTGTGTTGTGTATCGTTCGGGCCACATTTACTGCAGCTTTATCCAGAAAGGTTATCTTCTTTTGTGATGCTTTTTTGTATAGAAAACATGAAAGTTGTCGAGCTCGTCATCACTTTTTCTAAATTTTTTCACTACCATTTAGACAAGCTGCAATTCTTCGTGTTTTTTTTTTTTCATCTGTTCTTCGTGATTATATTTACTTACTCATGTGCTTAATTCTAACACTCGCAATAGCTTCGACACAATATATACATACAGCTTCTTCGTGATGGATGAGGGGAGGAGAAGCACGACCGCGAATGAACATGATCTGTTCGAAGGAAACATAGCGCTAGAACACACGGACAAGGAAGACAACGACACGAGCGCTCCTTGTCTTCCTTGTCCGTGTGTTCTAGCTCTATGTTTCCTTCAAATGCATCTAACAAACTAGCCCAAAAAGCGGTACTTTTAGATGATCTGTTCTGCTTATCATTATGTGCATTTACTACACTGGATAGTTCAAGTGTTTCACGAGTACAATAAGAGGAAGGAAAAATGGATGTTGCCCCGCCACGGTGATCTAGTGGCTATGACACTCGGCTGCAGATCCGAAGGTCGCGGGATCGAATCCCGGCCGCGGCGGCTGCATTTCGATGGAGGCGAAATGTTGGGGATCGTGTGCTGCGCGATGTCGGTGCACGTTAAGGAACCCCAGGTGGTCAAAATTGCCGGAGCCCTCCACTGCGGCGTCTCTCATAATCATAGGTGGTTTTGGGACGTTAAACCCCCCAAATTAATCAATCAAAAATGGATCGACAGGACGACGCACTCTCCTGTCTATATGTTTCTTTCCTTCTCATTGCGTTTGTATGTCACGTTAGCAGGTGCATATTGACCGCCAGCAAAAATTAAGCGCATTGAATGGGAATGCGTTTTACTGCGGGGGAATATGGCCGCCACATCCACAGTGACAGACCATCTGAGTAATACCCATGGTGGCGTCCCTTTTGTTCTCCTGGCGATCGTCTGCTTTTTCGCTCTATTGGCACTGCGACAGTATGCACCAAGTAATCTGCAAGAACGCCCTTCTGCTAGTTATTACAGGTTTAGAAGTGGGCTGTACATAAGCCAAATAATGTACCTGTAGAGAAGAGTGCCGAAACATTTGAAGTATTTGGATCACGTTTTTTCTTCGTTAATGGTAATTCGACGCTGGAGGGCAGGCGGCTCAATTCCACCATGCACCCTTGGAACTGCACCTGAGTAGATGCTATGACAATACAGAAAATTAAACAACTGCTAAATCAATGAGTCGGTGCTTCGTTATTATCATCTGCTAGCTCCGTTCCCTTGTGTCCAGGTCTGCACGCCTTGGGTTTCTTTTTTAAATAATAAAACTCTATAACGCAGCTCAACCCTCCGTCATTCGAAAGGTCCAACGTAGTATCACGAAAAAGAAATGCAGGGACGGGGGCGTGTGTTTGGTTTGTTCGGTGCCACTGTTTACACACCACTCAGGAATTCCACTCCTTGCAGACGCGATCGTGTCGAGAGACCGACAAGCCACACTTGTTTGCTATAAACACGTGAACCTCATGAAGGTCCCACTAAGCGTGAAGGAAAGTAGCAGCAAGTTCAGTAAAGCCGGTCTGCGAATAACTCTATAAGAGCAGACTACTGGAAGAGCTGGCGATATATTTAGAATAATAGCCGCTGTAAAGGAACATCGACGATTTGCTTGTTACGCGCCTTTTTCTCCACATCGCACGTTTTATCAGGCTGATTTCATTCCGAACGCAACCACAAAGCACAAAAACTCTGCTTCCCTTCTGCCATCGAACGCTTTAGAACATTTTGTATGACAGTAAATTGGGAGTTGTTGCAGAGTTAATTCACGTTGCCCAAATGAGCAGACGAGGCTTACAGCCGTAGCCAAGTGAACCGACGGTCAGTGGGCTCGATGATGATGATTGTGGTTCGGATTTCTCCAGGCCACGTCGGGGGCACGGCTAAGCATCCGTGGGGATAGAAGAAAGGGATTGTAGAGATACAAAAGCCAGAGTGGAGGGCTGCCCAAATTTTGAGCAGCTGGTGTTCTTTAACGTGCACTGACAAGGCACAGTACACGGGCCTCTCGCATTTTCGCCTGTGTTGAAAATTCTTTCTTTCTTTCTTTCCTTCTCGCCTTCTTTCTTTCGTTCGTTTTTGTCCTTCCTTCTCGCTTTCTTTCTTTCTTTCTTTCTTTCGGTACAAAACGGAAGGCGTTCATGTTATTTACGTGGTGAATCCGCTGCTAGATGCGGAACACACCTGCTTGCACCTTATTGGTCAAACGAGAGCACGTGACCTGCCGGCCTAGGCAATATAAATCCTGCGAATTACTGTTCCTAGAACTCCCACAGCACACAAGGTCCATTATAACTACTTTCCCGTAGAAGACAACGCTCGTTGCACGACGACCTCATGTCCGACGTCGGTCGCCATCGACGACCGGTGTGTTTTTTCGCCGACAATTATTCCGTTTAATTTACCTCCCAAATACAAACCTACACCTAAGACCCACAAGCAACTAACATATACCTTCCTTGGTCTCGTTGTCTGCAAGATTGATGACGCTGTGTCTAACAAAGAAAAGAGCCCTTGAACTGTTCCCCATATTATGTATTGCCCCCTGCTGCATCAATAAGAGCGGCTTACTCGGCTTCAGCAGGAATTCGGTCCGTCAAGAAGCCCTGGGATAGCCGGTCCATAGAGCACATGACATATTGGTTCAAAATAACGAACATCGGCGTCGTCCTTTGCTAGAACCACGGTGCGAGTCAGGTATGCTTAACCAAAGCGCAGGTTTGATAAAAAGGGAACAATCGTGCCACGTACTGTCAATGAGTTTTTTTAATACGCTCCACACACCACAGGCTTGGTGTAAGCCTAGTGCATTGCATAAACCTGGTAGAAATAAATAAGTTCCCACCTAATCTTTCCTGCCTAGTAAATACTAATCCTACATATTCATTGTGTCCAAAACATTTGATATTTGCCTTCACTTTGAACAACTTGGCTGTGTATGTAGAGAGAGTAAGGCACGTTCCATGGAAGTTTGAAATTTGATGTACACCACCAGCCCCCCACCTTTTCGCATAATGATCAAACAGAAACGTGTGATGTATTTAAGTAGATAAGCAAATTCGTCGAAACCGCGCAATATCTCTATCTGTTTATCCCAGAGCATGTACTGTACTTTTTTCACGCTGATTTCTCCAATTCGGTGGAACACGTACGCAGTCCACTTATCATAAACTAATTTCCGCGTTGGAAAAACAAATGTTTGTTGTCTCCGTTCAAAGATATCGTGAGTAATTATAATGATAGTAAGTGTAAGGATTTTACGTGCAAAATCTGCCACAAGACCACAGGGCAAGTAGAACGGGGTGCTGTTGACTGAATTTTACCGCCTTGAATTCTTTAACATACGAATATACCTGACTGGGCACTCAGGTGGTT
>CM023482.1:28964963-29070376 GCA_013339685.2 Hyalomma asiaticum
TGCTGCTATATGGGCCCCCTCAAAAAAAAAACAAATTTGACATGCTATTAATGTTGCATGTAGAAATACTATGGACATTGTATAGATGTTATAGGGGTGTTTCTTAACCTTTATACGGTTGCCATGGGTGCTAGCGGTGGCAGATACTCGCAAGCACAAACGCAGCAGCCCTAACAATTAGAGCTGTGGCCCCTATCCCGCGGTTCGCGTTAGATCGCAACCACGGCGGGTTCAGGCCAGGGGGACAGAGACAAGCCTTTGAAATGAAGGTGTTTATTCACCTTATTTCGACGCCACCAACACAACAAGTATAAAATATGCAAGTGCCTCAGCGCGCAGGAGTAATATTCCTTACGGCTGGGGCAAAAAACAACAATACGAGAAAAGCGCACAACGAAAAGGGGCTGATAGTGACTCAGCTCACTTTGTGTGGCTTTGCGCTCCGACCAAGAATGAAGATCACTCACGGAAGGAAGGGCAGGCGCTTGGTGACGGCGGCGATCTCGCGTACCAGGAGGGGATCCGGTCAATCCCGATGCCCCCGGACGAAAGACACAAGACCTCCGAGAAAGCGGCGCGCCTTCGCGAGGTTGAGAGGAGGCATCTCCCCGAATCTTAGGAGAAGGGAAAGAGTGGAGAGGAGGGAGCGGGGCATACCGGTTTCGGCACTGCGACGAGGCATGAAAGGCAGCGGGGAAAGCGGCGTGAGTGCCCTCTCCCACCGCGCCGCCCTTGCCCAAGCGTGCGCATGTGACACGCAACCGTTCTGCGACCGCTAGAATGCGCATGCATTCCCACATCCCCCCCTCCTTAATTCATCCCCTTCACCAAAGAAGCCAGCGCCATCACCTGGGGCTAACGGAAGGGCAGGTGTCAACTACGCCGTCAAGAACGTCGTGTCGATGAGGGGGCCGTCGCTTCCCTCCGCGGCCGTGGTCGCCGGGTCGTCAGCTGTCGCCGGCCAAGGTGGGGTGCCGGGTGACGAAGATGATGAGTCGTTCAGCTGGTTCTGGGCACGGGACACGTTCGGCACGGCAGGGGGCTGGTGGTGCTCGAACGACCGCCCGTACGCCTTGCGAGAAGGCCCGATGGTGGTATGTGGCTGGACAGACCAGCGCCTCTTCACCTTGCGGGGAGCTCCATTGTCTGGCATACTGGGGGCAAAGAGCAGACGACGCACGAGTGATATGGACTGGGCCAAGGCGTTGCTGTGCCGTGAATGTGGGCAGGCAAGGTCGTCTGTCGCCACTCGGCTTTTCTTTCAACTCCCGCGGCCTCCTTGTAGTGCTCCCGTGTTTGCGACAGGGGGGAGGGCAGCAGGACCGAAGTGTCGCCGAGTTTCCAGAATTTTCCAAGGCTGCTGCCGCCACTCCGGACCGGAAATTTCTTTGCTGTTTTGCTTGTTTGCTTTTTCTCGCCATGTGCCGCTGCGGTGGTCTCCGCTGTCGCCGCACCCCTGCTCGTAACGAGTTGTGGCCCGCAGGAGCCTGGCCTTGCGTAGAACACGCGACGAAGACTGCTTCTTGTGGCTGGCCACTGTTGCTGCCGACTAACGTACAGGTGGCCCCTCTGTTGCTGATTAGCCCACAGAGAAAGTGCATGCTCGCTCCGGGGGGGTTGGATGCGGGACGCCGATGGAGCATTCCGTCAGGCATCGCACACAATAAAGTTAGCCCCTACAATCAGGACAGTTAGTTCCGTCGAGATCGGAAATTGTAGCGCCGCACTGGGCTCGAACGTCGAGCTGTGCCACCCGATGCCGCTGCCTGCGAAGGCGGGAGAGCATACCCCTCGGGCCACTCATTCCCTCTGTCGTAGTAGGGTTTCAGCTCACAGACATGCACCGGTCCGCTGATCGGTCTTAGCTGTAAGTCCGCCAGCTTGTACACGAGAGATGAGACAATCTCCTTCACTCGGTACGGTCCCGTCCACTTCGGTGCCAGAGAAGCTGAGAATTTCTTGCTGGCGTCGCTTAGGACATGATTACGCCTCAACACCAGGTCGCCAACTTTGTATTGAACGTCCCGATGAGAGCGGTCATACTGCGCTTTCTGCTCTGCTTGAGCAGTCCTCAGGTTCCGTCGTGCTTTGCATAAAGCCTCTTGCACCTTTGAGCGCAGCCCAGCTGCATAATCAGCGCATGCTGACGAAGCAACCAGTTCCGAGCTGCGTTCCTGTAGAGTGTGTTCTACGGGGTTCATCAGCTCCCTCCCAAGATTGAGAGTTGCGGGGGTGAAGCCAGTCGAGCGGTTAACGGTCGTCCTTATAGCAAATCCGATTTCAGGGATACAATTGTCCCAATCCTTGTGCGTCCCCGCAAAAGCAACGAGCATATGCTTGATGTTGCGGTTCACACGTTCGGTTGGATTTGCCTGGGCGTGATACGTGGTCGTTCTCCTGTGCTTAATGCCGAGGGCTGCACAGGAGTCCACGAATAATTTTGAAGTGAAATAGGACGCATTGTCCGTAATCAACTCTTTTGGGTAGCCAAATCGCGTGAACACTTCGATGAGCTTCTGCATGATTACGCGTGCCGTGAGCCTTCGTAGGGGGAATAATTCGACCCATTTGCTGAAGTGATCTGTGACCACGAGAAGGAATTGGTTCCCGCTCGGTGTTCGTGGGTAAGGTCCCATGATGTCACAAGCCGCAATCTGCCACGGTATCCGGCTATTGATCGGCTTCATCAGCCCGGGTGGGCGTCCACCTCTCGGTTTCACTCTTTGGCACACGTTACATGAGCGAGCGCAGCGCATTACATCCCGCTTCATGCCTGGCCATGTTGCAAAGCGACACAACTTAAGGTAAGTCTTAGGGCCACTTGCATGCCCAGCAATGCACGTATCGTGAAAGTAGCGTAGCAATGCTCCTCTCAGCGTGCGTGGAATCACCGCTTTGAAAGAATCATGTGTATCTTTCTCCGCGGGGATATATCTCAGCAGGACACCGTCAGAGTCAAGCAGGTACGAGTCCAACGTGCTCACAGCACCACCAGCCGTTTCAGAGCGCCGCGCACTTACAACAATACCAGCTGCGTCAACATGCGCCGCGGCCGCGCCGCCGGGCTCCCGGAGCCCCTCAAAAATTTTCTTACAAAACGGAACCTCCCGCTGCGCCTCTAACAAGTCCTTTCTGCTGAACACGCTCTCCACTGAACTGACGCAGTCCAGGTGGTTAACGTTCTCAACCTTCGAAGGTGGTTCATCCTTCCTTCCTTTGCGACTCTCACCGTCGAGCATTGTAGCAATTACTCTGCTCTTCGGTTGAGTCTCCAGTGACACAGGATGAGTAGTGTTATTACCGCTCCTGTTGACTTCGAGCGTCGCAGCAGTTACGTCGCTCTTATTAGTCACGGCTCTGGGCGGCGTGAGTTGAGCAGTAATATTACTCTTCTCACTGTCAACGGGCGCGCGCGAAAGTGCGTCCGCCACAACGTTGTTCTTTCCTCTCCTGTAGCGAACGATGAAATCGTATCGCTGCAGGCGATGTGCCCATTGTGCGAGCCGTCCGCTCGGCTCCCCTAGGCGTCTAAGCCAAGTTAGTGCCATATGATCAGTTTCAATCACAAATTGAACTCCGTCAACGTAGTAATCGAACTTTTTAAGGGCAAAAATGATTGCCAAACACTCCTTTTCACTCACGGAATAATTTTTCTCTGTGGGAGACAACGAGCGGCTAGCGAAAGCTACCGGCCGCAAGCCACCTTCATGCTGTTGGAGCAAAACCGCTCCTAGGCCAAGGTCGCTGGCGTCTGTTTGGATCACAAATTCTTTGCTCAGATCCGATAGTCTTAACTCAGTGGTTCCCGCGAGCGCGTGAACGAGGTTGCGCAATGCTTCCTCTTGCTCGGGACCCCACCTCCACCGCTCACCTTTCCTCAACAGCATTGTCAAGGGGGCTTGCAGTGCGGCACAGTCTGGGATGAACTGACGATAAAAATTCACCAGCCCCAGAAAGCGTCTCAGTCCGCCTATGTCTGTCGGCGACGGGTAGTTCAATAAGGCTTGAACCTTGTCATCACACGGCAGAAGACGACCATTATCTATTGTGAAACCCAGTAGCGTTACTCGGGTTTTGGCTATCTGAGTCTTGGCAGGATTCAGCGTTATTCCCGCCGACCTCAGACGCTCTACCACGTCCGTGAGATGGCGTAAATGCTCATCAAAGGTGCGCGAGTATACCACAACATCGTCCACGTAAGCAAGAGCGTGATGCCACCTTGCGTCACCCAGGACACGATCCATCAGGCGCTGGTAAGTGGCCGGCGCACCGACTAGACCAAAAGGCATGCGGGTAAACTGGAAAAGGCCCCTGTGACAAGTGAAAGCAGTTTTCTCTCGGTCACGGGGATCTACTTCCACCTGAAAATATCCTCTGCTAACATCGAGCGTAGCGAAATACTTCGCTCCACCAACCTTGGACAGGATTGAGGGAATGCTTGGAAGCGGATATGCGTCCTTGCGTGTTACCTCATTCAGGCGACGATAATCGACACAAAGGCGGGTACTTCCGTCCTTTTTCGGAACCAGCACCACAGGAAAACCCCATGGGCTCTCTGACCTTTCGACAACACCTGTATCGAGCAATTCGTCCAGGGCGCTGTCAAGCGCTTTCCTCTTAGCCAAACTCACTGGCCGAGGATTACACTTCCAAGGCGAGGCATCACCTGTTTCAATTTTGTGCCTAACTAGCGCAGTGCAGCCAGGACGCTCTGTGAACACGGCATCGTATTCATTCAGTAGCATTGAGAGGCGAGCCTTCTCTTCCACCGACAAACCGCATACTCTAATCAAAAGCAGGTGGGTGCGTTCGTCCTCCGCTGCGGTGCACAGTACCCCCGCCGCGGGGGTTCGGGGTCGCTCGACAGGGGAGCCCGTCCCCTTCGCGCCCTTTTACTCTGCGCGGTCGGCTGCTCGGTTCTTCGAAACAGCCGAAAGCTTTGCGTTTGCGAGTGACTTTTTCGGGCGATCGTTGGGTTTGTCTGCGCGCGAAGCATCATCGAACGAAGTTGTCTCTGACGCTTTTTGAAACGTTACGAAAGGTTTCAGGGTGGCGCATGCTCGTTCCCTGTATCCTCCGTTGCAGACGTCAATAACAATGCCCGTCTTAGCGAGAAAATCTCTGCCAAGAATGATAGGAACCGTCAGGCAGGGGAGGTAAGCGAGGCGTTGACGCCTGACTCGTTTCTCCCACCGCACCACGAGCCTAGCAGCAGCGCTTGCTTGCGCCATGCCGCTAGCTAGACGGAAAGTCACATTACTCGTTCTCAGCCGGATAGAACTCCGACAAAGATGCTCATACACTTCGTCGCCAAAGATTGAAGCGCTTGCTCCAGTGTCTAGAAGTGCAAAGAATTTGCGCCCGGCGACTGTAAGCTCAATAAACGGCGCCGGCGTGTCGTTGGGCAGTCCGATACGACAAGCCAGCGGCGCTAGGAGTCCGTTTGTCTCACTCAGCGCTGCTGTATCTGCCGCCGGTCCTGCAGCATTGCTCACCGCGGCGCCGCTCGTTTCCCGAAAGCGCATGCTCTCGGCTCGCGGGCGCCCTGCAGTCCCGGGCGAAATGCCCTGGTTGGTTGCATTTATAGCAGAGGTTTGTCGGCCGCTGTAACGCTCGGCGTTCGGTGCCTTGCGCCGTTTGACCGCCGCTCCTCTCTACAAAGCGCTCCCGTTCAGGCGCTCTCTGCTCCGGCATCCTCGCGTCGGTATATCGAACACGATTCTGCGTACCTCGGCCATCGGCAGCGCATGCTGCTCGTCTAGCGTAAGTGTACGGATCAAGAGCCCGGTCAGATAACTCCCAACCGCTGCTCGAGCGTTCATCACTGAGGGCAAGCAAACCATTTCCCTGTGGACGGGTGCGAAAGTTGTCTCCGTTCCACGCGCATCGCGGCTCGAGTGCCTGCGACGCTGGGGGGTGGTGGTCTGTACGCACGCGAGGCGAGTATGTCCGCCTGTATGCGTTTTGCCTCCTAGGCTAGCTCATCCAAATCCCTGAACTTGCTACGTCTCAAATACGCAGCGAAAGTGGGGTGTGCTTGTCACATGACTCGCTCCACCTTCTCACAGTTCAGAGCAGAGGGATCAGCGATGCGATAAAACTCGTCCATCGCCCTCACGTACTCGAGCAAGGATTCGTCCGGATGCTGAGTACGCAGCTCCAACTCACGACGCAAACGACGCTGGTAGTCTGCGGGCAGAAATTCCTCGCGGAAGTTCGCTCGGAACTCTGACATCGTGCATGACCTGTGGCCAGTAAGCCGGAACCAACGGGCAGCCTGATCAGTCAGCGATACTGGAACGACGCGTTCTAGCATCTCGTCATCGGACAGCCCCGTTGCTTGCTGGTAAGTCAGCATGCGATCGAGGTATTCGTTGACGCTAACTAGATCATGATACCCGCTGTAGGTGGGTAAGTCCATCCTAACTATCGGCTTAGCGGCTGACCTTGATGTAAGAGTATTCTGTACAACACCAGTCAAACACTCAATCATGCGCATTGCATCTCGCAACAACACCTGCGGAGACTCGCTCCGCCCAGTAAGGTCCGGCGCAGCGGCTGAATGAGTTGAGCAACTCTGCCAAAGGGCTCGGCAAACTCTGGCAAAGGGCTCGGCGTAATATGCCTCGCGCCTTCAATTACACTGTATGCGGGAGGGTGGGCCTCGTTTGTAGCGCCGCCCTCGTCAAAGCAAATGAGATTCCCTTGGCTAGTAGTTGCCGCGGGGTTCTCGGCTGCTGTAGCAGTTACCGCAGCTTCGAACTGTTGCCGGTTGGTAGCCACCCGCGACAGCGTGTACAGTCGCTGGAAATCAGCGCTGTCTGCTGCCGTGGTTCGTTCGTGTGCTGGTAATCACACACACAAACTGACTCGCTCTGTCACACCAGTGGTCCCACGTTCGGACGCCAAATATAGGGGTCTTTCTTAACCTTTACACGGTTGCCATGGGTGCTAGCGGTGGCAGACACTCGCAAGCACAAACGCAGCAGCCCTAACAATTAGAGCTGTGGCCCCTATCCCGCGGTTCGCGTTAGATCGCAACCACGGCGGGTTCAGGCCAGGGGGACAGAGACAAGCCTTTGAAATGAAGGTGTTTATTCACCTTATTTCGACGCCACCAACACAACAAGTATAAAATATGCAAGTGCCTCAGCACGCAGGAGTAATATTCCTTACGGCTGGGGCAAAAACAACAATACGAGAAAAGCACACAACGAAAAGGGGCTGATAGTGACACAGATCACTTTGTGTGGCTTTGCGCTCCGACCAAGAATGAAGATCACTCACGGAAGAAAGGGCAGGCGCTTGGTGACGGCGGCGATCTCGCGTACCAGGAGGGGATCCAGTCAATTCCGATGCCCTCGGACGAAAGACACAAGACCTCCGAGAAAGCGGCGCGCCTTCGCGAGGTTGAGAGGAGGCATCTCCCCGAATCTTAGGAGAAGGGAAAGAGTGGAGAGGAGGGAGCGGGGCATACCGGTTTCGGCACTGCGACGAGGCATGAAAGGCAGCGGGGAAAGCGGCGTGAGTGCCCTCTCCCACCGCGCCGCCCTTGCCCAAGCGTGCGCATGTGACACGCAACCGTTCTGCGACCGCTGGAATGCGCATGCATTCCCACATCCCCCCCTCCTTAATTCATCCCCTTCACCAAAGAAGCCAGCGCCATCACCTGGGGCTAACGGAAGGGCAGGTGTCAACTACGCCGTCAAGAACGTCGTGTCGATGAGGGGGCCGTCGCTTCCCTCCGCGGCTGTGGTCGTCGGGTCGTCAGCTGTCGCCGGCCAAGGTGGGGTGCCGGGTGACGAAGATGATGAGTCGTTCAGCTGGTTCTGGGCACGGGACACGTTCGGCGCGGCAGGGGGCTGGTGGTGCTCGAACGACCGCCCGTACGCCTTGCGAGAAGGCCCGATGGTGGTATGTGGCTGGACAGACCAGCGCCTCTTCACCTTGCGGGGAGCTCCATTGTCTGGCATACTGGGGGCAAAGAGCAGACGACGCACGAGTGATATGGACTGGGCCAAGGCGTTGCTGTGCCGTGAATGTGGGCAGGCAAGGTCGTCTGTCGCCACTCGGCTTTTCTTTCAACTCCCGCGGCCTCCTTGTAGTGCTCCCGTGTTTGCGACAGGGGGGAGGGCAGCAGGACCGAAGTGTCGCCGAGTTTCCAGAATTTTCCAAGGCTGCTGCCGCCACTCCGGACCGGAAACTTCTTTGCTGTTTTGCTTGTTTGCTTTTTCTCGCCATGTGCCGCTGCGGTGGTCTCCGCTGTCGCCGCACCCCTGCTCGTAACGAGTTGTGGCCCGCAGGAGCCTGGCCTTGCGTAGAACACGCGACGAAGACTGCTTCTTGTGGCTGGCCACTGTTGCTGCCGACTAACGTACAGGGTTGCTGTTGCTGCCGACTAACGTACAGGACTAACATGGTTGGCTGGGTGGTACTGCCGGTGTCCTAAAATATCACCGTTTGAGCGAGAAAACTGCTAATTGCCACTCGAAGCACACATTCAATTATCGAGTGGCATTATAGTCTACATAAAACACACACACACACACACACACACACACATATATATATGCCGACTGTTCGTAAGAGCAAGAAAAGGCTATCGAGCTCGGCCGTAACAGCCGATAGTCCCTGCCCGTCGGTCTACTTATATTTTTTCAGTATTACATATGAATTGTATAATATACTGACTGCTGTCGCCATTATTCGAATATCATGCGTGATCGGCGGCTTGTTTCATTTGTCTGACAAACGTGTGAGGTTCAAATGCGCATAAAAAGCGCGTTCGTCTTGTGTGTACCACTGCAAACTCACAAGTCCGACGACAGCTCACACCGGTGACTAACCGGTTTACGAGTGTTAACCGTGTTCTGCTGCGAAAACATTTTTCTTCAAGCTACACACGGGAACGTTACCTGTGAAGACCTGGCTTAATGAAAAAGGAATACACGTACCTCGGTCAGTAAACTGTAGACCTTGCAGTCAACCTGAGACCATTGAACATTGTTTTATTGTTTGTCAAGATGCATTTTATTTCTGGGACATTCTCAAGCGGACGATAAGAAAAGAACTTCCCCTCACACCTCACGGTATTAGGTTCCTCCCGTTAAGAAAGAGCAGCAGTAACACGCCGTATGATATGGTCATGCTGTTAGGACTTTATGCCCTCTGGAGGAGCCGCATGATTGACAGGCATGCTGAACCACCTCGCTCGACGAAGTCTGTGTTCCGAGAAGAGGTTGCCGTAGTACGCAGTGTGGTTGAGACTTTTGATCCTGTTCCGGACTGGCTTTCGCTTCTGGACGCTTGTGTCTGTTTGCCTGACCTTTGAGGAGTCTGTGAGTTTAAAAGTGCAAAGTTGTGTTTTTTTATGCTAGACTGTTAAAGGGCCCCTAAACCACCCCCGACATTTTTTTGAACATTTCAAGTTAGCACGCGCATCAAGTTGAAAATGCCGTCACGAGGAACGATGTCAAACGCGGCAGCGCTACGCGCCGCGGGCGCGCCACAAACTCGAAAAACAATCCCGTGCGCCTCTCCGGCCAGTTCTGGCATGCCAAAGTTAGCCGTGACGACATTGTGGTTCTTGCTGACGTCAAAAGAGTCCGAGCTCCGCTTATTGGTCGAAGGAGGACGTCGACTTCCGGTTAGTCTGCTAGAAAATGCACGCGCTCCCTGCCTGTTTGTTTTCCTCGTCGTGTGTCGTTCGAGTGGTGTTCGCGTGTGAATTCGTAAATGCGCTACGCTGCGCAAGTGCAAGTGAGGTACAGCCGACTAGAAACTGCAGCAACTCTCAGAACACGAGGAATAGCGCTAACAGAGAGCGTTGGCACAGCACCAACGAGACATTTGCGCGAACGCGGGAGCCCGGCGGAGGCAAGTCAACCGGATGCGCGTCATCGGCGATGTATGTCACGTGACATTCGGAGGAGCACTCGGCGAGGAGGTGGCACTGGCAAGCGGCCCGCGGGCGCAGGAGAGGGTGAAACAAGCAAGCGCCGCGTTTTAATAATCAAACGGGTGTAACTCGGCTATTTCTGCACCGTTTCGAAAAATTCTTGCGGCTACGTGTTTCTTGCGGACACCGGTACAAAAGGAACACCACAACTAAATTTCGACCTCTTGGTGGTTTAGGGGCCCTTTAATATGTGTGCAGCTGTATAGTACAGTTTAAACCTTCTTTTGCTTAATATTAATATCTGTGCAACTGTATAGTACAGTTCAAACGCATTTACGGAAATATTTCCATGCAATAAAGAAGAAAAAAAATTCTGGCGTGGTGCAGTGGTAGTGCACTGGGTTGGTAGTGCGAAGGTGCTACGTTCGAATCCTGGGCTCGAATGTTATTTTAGTGCCTTCTTTTTTTTGTTGTTATGCGTCCGCTCGCTTTTTTTATATTTGTATATTATTTAGCATGCATGGCAAGGAAGCACCATATTTTTTTTTTTGCTCTAAAGCGGTTTTGCGTGCCAGTAACTCGCGCCTCCCAGTGTCCCGTGGCACGCCAGCGTGCCAGTATGCAGCGTCACACTGGGCCCATAATCCGGCATGCCGCTGGACGCTGGCTCCCAGTGACGCTGGGTTTTCCAATAGGGATATCAGGGCGTCAGACACTCTGCTCACACGCACCAAAGTTGCATGCGCAAATGAATAGTTACAAGCATATTTTAAACAAGGCTAAACCAACGCACGTGTCTATTATTTGCGCTCTCTCATCAGGAGTACTCAAGGAGCACTCATTAGCAGAACTTTTGCACGTGCACTTACCTGCACGTGCAACGGTGCAATACAGGGGTTCCCAATTACGCACGTTCACTATTTCACTCGTCGAAGCCGCAGGGTCACTGCGGAGAGCGTGCACAAGATGACCAGCGTGGCCAGCCTTCAGTACCCAGAAGCCCTTGCCCAGCTTGCAGATCGAGCGCACGCGGGGCAGATTTTAGGGGCGAAGCTCCTCTTAGTCTAACCTTGTCACGCGTCAGTCGTCAGGCGTTACCCGCGTGCCTCCCGGCACGCGCTCGCCCTCGGCGTTCGCCTCGGCGCGTGCCTCTCTCTCTCTCCCGGCGCGTGCTTCCCGGCGCGTGCCTCTGCTGTCTTGTGAGAGAGAGACAGAGAGAGAGAGCGAAAGGCTCGCGTTGGCTATGGAAACGTTCTTTCTTAGAGGAACGCTGTACCAGCTCGCAAAGAAGGAGAACGCGCCCTTACCCGCGAGAGACAACGTTGGCGCAGGCAGCGTCTCCTAGCGAGTTTCTTGATTGAGAAACACCGACTGCTCGCGTTGGAGATCCGTTCACCGGCAACCCATATATACATACATATATAGGCACTGGATCTTGACTTGTAATGACGTTCCGGTGGGAGATTTCACTTGTGCATAGTTGAATCATGAGGATTCGTAGCGTGCGCGTTAACTAAATTAATCCGGAACTCGGCACGATCTACGATGAGCCTCCCGAGCTTCGCCCATCATCATCATTCACTCCGTGGAGATGCTGCAATTTTTTTTAAGTGAACCTGTATTACATTACAGGTTTAGGTGGTGGTGCCGCAGTTGTAACTCCAAAACACAGCTGCCGGCTCTCTTCTCTTACGCGCTCACATTAGTGTCATCTATCGAGCAGTGGAAGAAGTAATGTGCACCTAAGCATCGCTTATTTTGTCGCGCTATTAGCCCCGACACCTAACACTGGCTTCGCTGCGGTCCCACCGATGCTTACGTCACTGCAAGGACTCCGCGCGCTCCCCTGCTCAGCCGCCGGTGATCACCTTCTCCTGTCCGGTTGCCTCGGCGGCAGTGTGGCCGCGAGACGCGGACCAGTCGTGACCTTCGATGGTGGAAGAAGATCGCTGTTTTGTACCGTGTTGAACCTGTACGTCTCTTTGGCTATTCTTCAACTACTATATTTGAAAGACAACTTGTATTTGTTGGTTACAATATCCACACCCGATTCCATTGAGGTGCGATGGTTATACAACACAGTTCCGCAATAAAGATGTCGCAAGGTGAAAGGTGCAAATTTTCAATAAGACCCAAAACCAACTAACTTGACGAAATGTCGGCTAATCAAATTTGGGAGGGCGAACCGTTGTCTAAACCAAAGCTTCAGATTCAGAAAGGGGTTAAGCAGACCTGCGAGACATTTCCTAACTTGTTGAAATGCTTTGTTTTCTAAGCGTATACCAAGAAATTGATGCTACGAAAATATTTCTGCCCAACTGCCAAATCCTCACCACACGCTAAATCCTTATCACTGTGCAACTGGTGTGTCTTGAAGAATTACAAATAGGGGATTTTCGGTACGAGTGAGTACGGCGATACTGCGGATTTTCGTGCTATTTGTATGTATCCTGGGAGCAGTCTAAGAGGTTTGACGTAATCGCACTATGTGCTGGAGGAGATTTTGGCTAAATGTCTTAGTCATAAAAATGACTTAATGAAAAACTGCCCGATCTAATAATGTCAGCCTAATTGGGCTTTCAGAAATAAGATATTGGTACTTTTGAGCATGTAGAGGTTTCTTCGCGACAGTCGCCAGTGATTGTCTATCTCACCCTCCTTTGCATACGTGTAAAACAGCGATGCATGCCTTTTTTATAATGCAAGAGTATGCGGAATTTCATGTGGAACGCTGCTGATAACAGCCAGTTGCAGAAAAGGAAAGCCGAAACGTTGGTTCTTATGCACCGTCTCGACGGCGTACTCAACGACGTGGTCGGCGTAACAAATGTTCTCCACTCCGATGATGCAGCCATTCAACTCCGCCTCGTCCAAGTACCAGTTGGTACTGCTCATAGTTAATACAACTCAACGCCAGTATAACATACCTAGCGTTTTATCTAAACTGGTACATGTGAGCCGGACAACAATGCTGCTACGATGCTGCACGGAAAGGAGACCTGACGGCAAGAAAGTCGAGAAATTAGCGAACATCATTTGCGTTTCTCAGTGAACATACCTACCAGAATTATATATTTCAAGAGAAACTGAAAGGAACGCGAGACTAGACAATATCATCAGGGAATGAGAACACAGGGAATACCAAAGCAAGAGCTCGGCGGTATTGCAGGAGGAGCATTTTGAGATAATGTGCGATACACGACCCTGAGTTATGCTTCTGCGATGGCGCGCAGACAGTGGGCTAGTCAGAAGCATTTTATGCGGATACATGGACTAAACCAATTTAAATAAGACCTGAGGTGGCGGAACCATCCTCGAAAGTGTTCGGCCGAGAACGAGGCAACATGTTAATGAAGTTATCGTGTTTTACGTGCGAGAGCCGCTACATAGTTATGAGACACGCAGTGGTGGGGGATCCAGTAATCTTACCCGCATTATCGAGGTTAGCAGCACGGTACACTAACCCAACGTGATAGCCGTTTCGAAGTATGCACGTTAGAACGCGTGCGGGGATGACTATTGTGTACAAATATATCACTGTACTGACAAATATATCACTGTACTGAACCTAAACAGTTTTCACTGCTCGTTTCGGTATTCAATAGCAGCTTGAGGCAAAGAAGAAAACACGAACACAAGCATCGTATCAC
Organism: Hyalomma asiaticum; assembly: GCA_013339685.2. Classification (NCBI taxonomy): domain Eukaryota; kingdom Metazoa; phylum Arthropoda; class Arachnida; order Ixodida; family Ixodidae; genus Hyalomma; species Hyalomma asiaticum. The sequence goes on from CM023482.1 coordinate 28,978,512, forward strand.
ACATGTGCGACCAGGTGAGCGCATGATTCCTAGGCGCGACATGGGCGCAAGAGACAGTTGACGCGTGAGTCCTTGCCGTGACGCCATCCTCGCCTTCCCCTCAGGTGGCAAAAGACTCGTTCCAAATGTTCTGGCGAATCTCCGCCCAGGACAGCTTCCAGTGCTGTCTGGGTACCTTACACCAGAAACAGTGCAAGCTCTGCGCACCGTCCACCGCGTTATACGCAAGGGACGGTACCCCGGTTCCCGGGTTCTCCGGTGTATGTCCTCAAAGAAAGACTTGTTGGCTTGCATTTTACTTTCGCGAAGTGTTCTCTGTATATGGTTTCCTTATTTGCGCAACAACAGCGCCCGCATCCAGACGTATAGAATTGGCTTCCCATCAATATATGAAAACCTTTTATCCGCGGCTGTTTCCTGTGGTGTAGATGACGAGTTAAACATGGGCAGTATCAGATTCTTCTTCTGTCGTGCCAACAGAACTTATCGGACACCAGTTCTTGTCTTTACACAAAGGCGCCAAGCACCCCCCTTAGCACACATGCGGTATTTCGCGTTCCGATGACAGCATTTCTCAGGCCCGTGGCTTTTCTGGAGCGACAGCGCGCTCGTTTTTTCCTGCATCTCTGCACCTTTTGAGTATTTCGTGTGCGGTTGCCGCTTGAATCTTGAATCTTGGTTGTTTTGGAACTTGCCGATTTGCCTTGAGGAAAGTTCCTTTCCTACGCGCTTTCAAAGTCCAAATTTTCTGTAGCAAGCGAAACCCTATGCGTTGCCTGATTTCCCGAGCACGCGACAAGACGGTCTCAGTAAAGCTCACCAGGAAATCCTCCAAATTCATAGTTGCACGCCAAATGTTTTAATTCTGCCAGAAAATCATTCGCACTTTTCCCATTTGGTTTCATGCGTCGATTTAACTTGTAACGTGCGCCAGTTATGGAATACTGCGGGCTGAAGTGGGAATCCAGGAAGATATGTATTTATTATGTGGTGTTTAACGTCCCAAAACCAGCTCTGATTATGGGAGACGCCGTAGTGGAGGGTTCCAGAAATTTTGACCCCATGGGGTTCTTGAACGTGCACTGACATCGCACAGCACACGGGCCTCAACATTTCGCCTCCATCGAAATGCAGCCGCCGCAGCCGGGATTCGATCCCGCGACCCTGGGATCAGCAGCCGAGTACCATAGCCACTAGACCACCGTGGCGGGGCAAGATATGTATTTCGCTGAAATTTTTATCAATATAGACATCGGCTGTATTAGAATTTTCTTGAGCTTCTCATAAGCGTGACTTCCTGCGACGCTCAAAAACACTTTCATACTTTTGTTGGACAATCTGACCGGTAAGCTTTCCGTTCAAATAAAGAAACCAGGTAACTTAAGTACTTTAAAAATTGGTTGTCGGTCCCTTTAATGTCGACATAACTGATGAACCCGTCGAGGTACAATTGATGCTATCATTGTTCGGATTAAATTCGGGCAAGCATTCATTACGTGGCGAAAAGCACGATGTGAAAATATTGTGCCAAGTTTTCCTTTTGTCTGGCTTGCTAATGGCGCCCACGGTATGCTTTTGGCTTCTTCGCCGCTACCACTAGAGAAAATGCTCGCCTCGACGCTGCCCAGCAATGTATGCCGTCCTCCCAACCAGTTGAACTACGGTGAACGGAGAAAATAGCTGACAACGCAGTGTGGGTGAAGTGGTTTATTTAGAGAGATGCGCTCCTTGAATGGCTTGCGGACGATTACATCACTGTCACGAATATTATCGAATGGAACAAGATATGTGCACATTTTCTCTATTTGTTGAATTCAAAACGGACAAAGAAGGCACAGTATATGACCTTTCCGTGATCATATGATAACTAAAGCCGTTTTTAAGCGACGTGGTCGGTGACCTCAGTTAATTTTTTTTTGAAAGATGATCAGAAACTGTCAAGCTGTTTTGAAACAAGATAGCAGGTTTTTTGGCGCGTGAGTTGCAGCAATATTAAGCTGACATGTTCACAGCAGCTTCCCGACTGATCGGCACGGTTAATTTGTTCAAGAAGTGTTGAAGGGCTCTTTAAGCCTGGCCAAGTTGAATTATCTTGCGATCTGTGTCCTTTCAAAGAATGGTAAATTCTTTCAAAGTAAATTCGGGTCCTGCTGTTTTGCAATGTTTGCAGGCAGCATTGTGCTTGCGATACACCACACCACACTGTGTCTTGCATAATGAGGAGATTTGTACATAATTTGGTGTTGTTATGTGGGGTTTAACGTCCCAAAACCAGCTCTGATTATGAGAGACGCCGTAGTGGAAGGCTCCGGAAATTTTGACCACCTGGGGTTCTTTAACGTGCACTGACATCGCACAGCACACGGGCCTCAACATTTCGCCTCCATCGAAATGCCGCCGCCGCAGCCGGGATTCGATCCCGCGACCCTCGGATCAGCAGCCGAGTACCATAGCCACTAGACCACCGTGGCGGGGCATTTGCACAAAATTTCTAATGCAGTGTTCTGCAAGGGATCGCTAAGTATTTTTCATGACAGAAAGTCTTGTAGAGACAGGGCGGGCCAGCAACTCTAGCTCCTTTGGCAGAAGAATCTTCCTGATAGTTAAACCAAATAAGAAAGTCCTTCAACAGTAAGCATTTAAGCAAATGTGTAACTAAGACTCTTCATACAGTTTTTTTGTCCCAAGCGCTTAGACGAAACATAAAATCAACTCGAAATTTAGATCCGAAGGTCGTGCGTTCGGTTCCCACCGAAGGCAGGTTTGTCTTTTCGTCCACTTTAATTCCTCTCTACTTTCTCCACAATTACAATACCACGAGTAACTTCCCCTATGCTTCCCTAGGCTTCATTGTCTGTTTGCCCATTAAGTTGTTTCTAACAAATAAAGAACGAGCCCTTGACCCCCTTCCGTTTCGTTATTTCTATAGAATCTTAGCATTTCGCGTGCTGATCTGAAGCTTTTATTTTCTTTTTCAGCCCTTACATTGAGCAGGACATGCTGACGCACCATAAGAGTACTTTAAGCTCTTGTTAATTGTCAGGGAGACTACAAGAGTCTAATCAACATTTTCGATTGCCGTGGCACTCTCACTGATGGCCTCAAAAACAGAGTTAACGCGTTAACCCCTCGATGCGAAGAAAATGGGAAAGAAAAGTAATTGGAAGATCTTCTGCCCTTGACGAACGCCAGAAGCATTCCTAGAGAGCCGACAGAACGCATAGGGGGAAAGTGCCTCTATCCCTGCCGTTATTCAAACTGGCTACTGGGTTTTACGTCACAAGGCCACCGTATAATTATGAGAGACGCCGTAGTGGATGGCTCCGGGAATTTCGATCACTTGTGGCTAAGGCGTCACCGCCTTTGCGTGTGGCATTTGTTGGTTACAGATGGGCGTTTCCTGTTTCATTTCACTGAGGAGCTCACCAAAACGCATTAACTGGCGAGCAATTGTACACTCAATTTGATACCAGTGAACTTCATTTGTAGATCTAGGACAGTTAGTAAGTAGACACTACAACGTACTAAAATATACATACAGTGGGGACGCCTTTGGCCTACAAGAGAGAACGTTCTTTTGACCATGGCCTCCCTTTTCTGTAGGGTAACGACTGTGGACGCAACGGAAACGCAGAGAAAACGAGTTTTGTCGTGACAACTGTGACCTCTAGCGAAAATGTGCAACTTTGGCTGAAGAGTCCTCTTGATGCTTATGGCGCAACACTTTTTCCCAGCTATACATGCTACTGATTAAAGGGTGAGTTTATTTTTCCTGTCAAATCTGTTATGCTCAGCATGGTCATTTGTCAAATGAAGTTGCACATCTTCCTCGGGCACGAATCCACGTCGGTGCTGCTTGTCAGCTCCGCAACGTCACCAACAATGGATTATTTAAACCCCTACTAAGCAATATTGTAAGACAGAGTGCCAAGCTTTTAACCTCTCCCCCTCTGCTTTCCTTCATCCTTACCCTCACATCACACCTCCTCGCCTTACCTTTCTTTTCCACTGCCCTGATTTACTAACTATGTTATTCATGGCCATGCTGTTCTGAGATCTCCTAGCACGTACACACTTTCTGTGGCGAACAAATTATCTGTACATGTTTATGCCATGCTTGGCGCCATCACATTCTAATTTCCTTCCCCTTTGCTCTCACATTACCGATCCTCACATCCCTTAGCTAACCCCAATGATATTGTCACGAGCCTTCAGAGGTCGTTTGGGGCTTTATTGGTAGATGAGGGGGCTGACCCTGGCAAAGCGCGTCCGTCGAGGCTGGCTGTCGAGCGGAGAAGGGCGCGCTTTCTTCGTCGTTTTTTGGGGCTGCATCCTCTCTTGCCCGCGATCCACTACATTGAGGTGGCAATATGCTATACTATGCATAGCTACGTTATATTTGAGTTGCCGGCCCATAACTGCTTTCTGTGCTGAACAGCCGCTTTTAAGTAGTTGTGGGTGGGGGGCATGGGAGCATGAGAAGGAAGAAGTGAGCGCGGAAATGCCGTACATCGGGCAGGTAGGCTAGGAGTTCTTCAAGGCTAGGAGCTACGAGTTGCGCCAAGCTTAAACAGCTGGACTGTTAAAACTAGAGCGCGAATTTACTAAATAGTGACACGGCAATAAGATTGCAGCTCATGTCAACGATAGGCCTTGTACAAGAACTTAGTCTCTGAATAGACACCATGATGCTGGTCTCTTCGTCGAGTACTTAATAAGGCGCCCGCAATGATTTCATAACTTATTTCCCTTCGCCAAGCCGATCTTCATGCACTAGAGCAATTTTAAAGCACCCCCCCCCTCCCCAGGGCTGCATGTTCTCCCTCTCAAGGTTTGCATGCGGCATATAAAAATGACGCGCGTTAGACCATTCGATCGTTCAACATATCTAACAAGGACCGCTTCAGCAATTTGGCTTAGCGTGAACAGAGGCATTTTTATTTGTCACGACAGTTGCTGTTGCCTTGTAGACGGTGTATAGCTGAACGCACGCCACTATCCTCTGAATTTACGGAATGCGCGATGAAGTTGCGAGATAGACGAAGAAAAGCAGCTCGTTTTTATCGCCTTTCACAGGGCATGCATGCTTTAGCTGTAAAATAGAAAAACAAACAAAATTGACCGGGGGTGTATTCGAATCAGGCAGTCATTACTGCTATCTTTCTGAACACGATAGTTAAAAAGGTTTTATTGCTAAGGCACAAGCTACAAATATTTGTGAAGTATTGGTCTAATAAAATGAAATTTCCAGTAGTTTTTTCTTGTTTACAAAGAAAATCAAATCGTAGTCGAGGAGAGGCTGACAAAGCAGCAAATACAACAAAGTTCCCTTTTGTAATTGCAATTGTCATTAGTTCGGTCGATACGACGAGGCCATGCTCTACAAGTAGACAATCTGCGCTCAAGAACGGAGTACTAAGACATGCAGCGATGCAACAATTAAATATTTAATATCGGCCTTCGTACTTTATTTACATTTATTATAGGCAGGCACAGTATGACGCTTCTTATTTCGCTGAGGGCAGCAAAAGTTTGCTTTAGCAAATTGCACCTCTGAATTCCGAGTTTCCGATTCATTAAATTTTCAGTTACGTCTAATGCGGTATTTTTTAAGGAAATAATTGCAACAGCCAATTTAATTAAACACTCCAAAATCACAAAAGAAAGCAAAGGGCTGAACGGAATAGATCGCTTAAAATGGCCATCAATATATGTAGGCACCTAGCAGGGCGGTGGTGAACTTAACGTGGTCGAGGCTTTCCGGTGATCTCTGGCGGCAAACTGTATGTCTGATTTATGGATTGTTAACTCACAGGCATCAAGTTTGGCGTATTTTACAGCATTTACTTCGCTTACAGAAAAACTTTAGAAATAATCCTGGGGCTTCCCTTTCAAACGCTTTCGTGTTGAAGTCTTAGTTTTCGCTCTAGACAACAACTATTACTGTGTTGAGTGAATCATAAACTTATTCGTGAATAGTTGACACCAGAGTACCCATAATATTTTGTTATTACAAGTAACTGTCTGTTGTAGCGGTTACACCCGACCGGAGGTTATTCTAGTGTGGTAATCAAATATCTCGGTTTTATTCACTGCCACTACAAATTTCTCTCGATAGCGCCTTATATTCAGTGCTAAACATTAGTAAGCCTTGAAGTTATCTTTAATAGTTGCATCATGTATTCTGCCTCACTATCTAAGTCTATATATATATATTCTTTCATCGTCACATTTCCAAAGTAAAAAAAAAAAGTTCATTCTACGGCGTACGCAACCTCATTACCACTAGTCCTTTCTATTCATGATTCTTTTTTTTTGTCAGTGTACTACGCATTCGTCCCTACTTGTCGACTACTTTTGGTTACGGAGCTCATACAATACTCATTTCTTGAGGTAACTAACCGTTCAGAATAGAAAACTTAAAACAAAACGTATAGTTTCTATGACAGCAGGGACAAAATATGATTAAATATCAAGAATATACCGAGAATAGTCGACATTTTTACTAGAATGTTGGCATTGGGCTGTTTTAGTGTATGTCTATTCGATTCCAAATTTCTATTCTACCGTCTTTCCTTGAAAACGCCAAAACACTGCATTTGCCGCTAACAAAAGCTTTATCTAGCCCAAAATTGTAAATGCTACGAGCTGCCCATATTATTTCGTCCGCACTGTGGAGTCCACCGCCATCTGCTATAAATTTAATGACGTTGAGCCTGTTTACTGTACATATATAAAAGTTGCTAACCAAACACTCACTCCAATATAACATATTCTACATATGTTACCTAACAGAAACGTTGATTTTTCGCACACTCTGATGATACGTGTGTTAGGTTGCAGTATGATGTCACTGAAAATGTTTGGTCATATTCCTTCATCTTGTATTAGGCTGTTTACACTGTTAGATATGTTCCTATTCCTATACTGTTGTGAGATTACATAGTTCATGCTTATTATTCAGAGGTAGTCCCAATCAAATCTCTAACTCCGGAACTTCCTCATGCGTAGTGACGTGTAAGCACTTCTTTACCACCAATGAAATTTGAGCATGATTCTAATAACGCAAGACAAAATGAGGCAACAGTAACAGTGAAATTCACCACACAATAGCGAGTTCCTTCCATAATAACATTTTCTCAGTAAGTAGAAGCACACATAAACCGTCATTGTGCAGATAATAAGAGCGTTCTCGGAGCGGAGCCCCGACATCGAAAAGGTTCAAAAAGTCATTACTCGCTGAAATATGAGACGCTTTTTGCCTTCAGAAAACAAAGTAATAATAACCGTAGCACATAGTATTATTACAAAGAAAATTCGTTAATGTTAAAACTACTCTCTCAAAAGCGAGTCTTCTGTGTGTGATTTATAGGTGAAGTTTAAAACATCATATCCTTTAGGTAAATAAACAGACGCAACAGAAGGATGACGGATAATTCGCCTATATAATTCATCGTTAATAGATCGCCGACACGAAAGTCCATGCTGAATGTGCCTATTTGTAGTAGCACAATCTAAATGTAAAATCACCACTTTTAATCGTAAAATAAACGCACACGCCTAGCTCCTAGTCCTCTAGTGTGTTGTACGACTTTCACCGTAGTGTTCTCAACTTCAAGATGCATTTCTAACTCATTCTATTGTACTGTGATTAGCACTTCGCCCTCCTATAATACGGTTGAATAGCGCGGTTCATTGGTGTTCTCTGTGGGCATAACGATCTGCTTAGTCTAATTCGCTGCGTAGAGGTTAAAATCGTTGTGCAAAGCTTGCTCGTGCTTTGCTTGGGAAAAGAGGTTTATAATTAGTAGGTCAATTATATTATTTCTGTGAAACGGCGTTTCTACCATGGGAATGTATGTTATGTGTGGGCCTTCGCTTATTTTATTTTCACAGATGCTACTCATTTTTTTCCTCCTCTTCTTTTCCCGCATCTGTCTGGTCATCTACCCGCCCATGCCCACTCCGGAACTCTAGATTAACCAAATCAGCACGTGCTAGGTTAAGCACCATGCATTGTCTTTTAATTTCTCTTTGTCCTTCTTCGAAAATTCCGCACTCCGCACAACTACTGTTCAAGCATCCTCACAGGTGCTTTATCTGCTCTGTAAACATCCTCTTACTTGTTAAAAGTTAGCCTTAATGCAAAATTTACATTTCAGGATGCCGGCGAGAGCTCTTCAACGTCCTTGGGCAGCGTCGAAATTGACTCTCATGCGTCATACACAGGCTTTTGATTGCATTCTGATTCGCAAAGCAATAAAAAAGCAAGTCCACACGTTTCGTGTCGTGGGAACATTGCATACGTGTTGTGAGCTACATTGCAACGATCGGGTATCCGTGCTACGCCGCGGCCTAATGCGCCGTGAAAGAAAGAGTAGCAGCTCGCAAATTCACCGAAAAGAGCCTTTGGACACTTAGCGTTGTTTTGCTTTGTTCCGCAACACGAGCGAGCATTCTGTTCGAGCAACCGTGACCCTTACTTTGAAAGAAACCGCGGCCAAAGTGAGGAAATCGCTCGCTGAAGACGAAATCCCAGGCAAGAGAGGGAAAAGACACGATGTGTGTCGAGGACCAGCGATAGTCACGTGACTGCGTGTGAAGCGAGAAACGTCACTCGTGTGTGCCGGAGGTGGTGAGTAGCCGAACAATATAAAAGCACTTCTCAGGCGGCTCTTGGACGTCCGAACATCCCATCTTGTGGCAGCCTATCGACACCGACTCAAGCGTGCTTTTCTTTGGGTACCAGAGAAATAACGGATTTCCTAGCAATGGAGACCTTTGCCAAGGTACAGTTCTTTGTCCTACTATACAATTGCCGCTTTTTGTACAGTGGGAGCGGTATTATATCTACAGAGGCTTCACCACTCACAAAACTCTTAAACGGAATACTTACCGTCATGCACAGCGGTTAGGGACCATGCACCAGGAGCAGTGTCATATAGAGAGGCTTTCCCGGTTGTCGTTTACGTTTCTCGAATTAGCTTTCTCTCTGGATATGTAGACCACACAAACGTTTCACTACTATGACACGTTAGCCTCAGTAGTGGAACCGACCACCTGCTCATGGTCCCAAGTTTTATTCACTCAAATTCACGTGTACTAATTACCTTTCTAAAATAGCGCTTATAATGCAGTACAGACTTGACATACATAAATATTTGTATCTACGTCGTGCTTTGGAAAAAATAAAATTAGTGAGATGTTTTTTTCATTACTGTGACAGCTTCACGACTAAACGCTATTCCGCTCTGTTACAGCTCATTGATTCAGTCACAGTTCGTCCCGCGATACCGGCGGCCGCAGTTTTATGGCAGGAGAAAACAGAAATAAGAGCTTGTAAGCTTGGGTGTCCATAACTTAGTCGTGCGCTGACGTAGGTTTCCATTCTGCAGCACACCCTTAAGATGTCGCTTTTAAGTCGTTAAGGTGTCGCTTTTAAGTCGTTAAGGTGTCGCTTTTAAGGTGTCGCTTTCAAGTCGCTTTGGGATTTCGAAACTAATGTATCTTTAAATCGGCCAATGAATTAATACGTAACTATATAGGCAATGACCGTGCAGCATTTTTCCAAAGAAACGATTAAAACAAATATTGCAGGGGAACGCACAGTGTTATTTCGATAGCGTAGGTAATTCTGAACACCGAATGTCCATTCCTGAAGAAGGGTCCGAGTGGGACCCGAAACGTCGGGTTTTTTTGTCATCTTTAGGAGTAAATTTTACTTTTGATGATTACAATTTGGTTGGTGTTCCCCCTTTTTTCACCTTTATTTGTAATGCAGTGTTCTTCTTAGCCGATTGTTCGCGCTATTTTTTCTGCAAAATGCAGCTGGTCATTGCCTCGGTGTTCGCTGTCGCGTCAGCTGGTGGTCGCCACAGCTTCGGTGCTCACCACGCACTACAGAGAGGAGGATTCCGAGGAGGACCCTTGGTAGCCGCAGCCGCCACTCCGAGTTTCGCAGCTGCCGGGGATTCTGGCGTAAGAACACAATTTTGTTCTCTCCATAACAGCGAGTTTCTGTGATTCGTCTGCTTCAACGACGGAAACGGGAGCTTTAGCTTAATGTTTTCTGATTTCGACCACTTTGTTGTCCAGGGGTAGCGGCTTTTATATAAGCTTCGGTAGTGCAGCCATCTATGATAAGAGGTAAAATACGATATGAGGGTTGGTTGTGGAATTCTTTGATACAAGTTACGAGGCATTAATTGAACCGATATAAGTATTGCTATTCATTGTTATTTCGATCTGATGAAAGCCCGTATTTTACGCAAACGCCGGACGGCGCAAGTCAAAGATGCGACAGAGCGAAACGGAAGCTTTGGAGAAAATAAAAGTGAACGTATAAATACATAATAATGGTGATGGAGATAATAACAATGTAGGTTGGTATTTCCGATGAAGTCCAACATTTTATTAAGTGCACATCAATGCCGCTTTCAGCACTATGGATCGCAAAGCTGCGGACATGCTTTTGTCGACATCTTGACCTTTTCTAGGCTGCTACTGATGCTGTCTAAATGCTAATGAAGTATTTAGCCCATCTCAATGCAGCCTCCGCTAATGCAGAGTGGAAGTTATATACGAGTGTTGCGGGATCCAACTCGGAGAAACTAAATCGTTCGCGAGCTATTCTCCTCGCACGTGTTTAGGTACAACGTTATCGAGTAAGTTCTAAATGCGTTACTCCGCGATGAGTAACTATTCCATTTGTAAGTAGGAAGTGAATGAACTTAATAAGTCAGTTTGTGTTGCGGCAGCCTCAGGTTTATCTTAGTAAATTAGCTACATTGCTCGTGATAGGGATATATGAACGGGGAGCTAATCCTACATCTCTAATATACTCGTCCCCTGCATTTTAAAAGATGCGCAAGGGACTATTTAATATGAGTCAGTTGCGTTATTTTAAGCCTAATAAAGCCGTTTCTCCAGGAGGTGCAATATACATGTATACCTTGACTGAAAAAAAAAAGAACCTCCTAGCTACAATCCCTTCCATTGCGTCGTTTTCCTTATGAGATGCCGCAGATGTACGCATGATATGTGTCCCAATTTTCTTAGTTTCGACAACATGTTTTAGGGGCAAGTCGTGGACCGTAAATGCAGAACACGTTGGTAATTTCGCTCACGCAGTATTTTGCTACGGTGTCTTTTATTACTGCCTGAACAGCGACCTCTGCTACATAAACCTGTGTCTATTTAACGCCACTTGCAGCCTCCACAGCCGTACAGTTTCTCCTACGACAACACCGACGAGTTCGGGACACAGCTTTTCCACAACGAGCAGGGCGACGGCAGCAACTCCAAGAGCGGTTCCTACGGATATCGCGATGCCAATGGCCTTTTCCGCACCGTGACGTACGTTGCCGATGAAAATGGCTACCGTGCCACCGTGGACACCAACGAGCCAGGTACCGCTCCCGGGAATAGTGCTGACGCTGTTTTCAACGCGAACCCTGTGGCCAACCCGGTGGCGGCAGCCGCTTCGGCACCTGTTCCTGCAAATTTCGCAAGGCCTGGAGGTTTCGGTGGTGCCGGCCGCTTTGGAGCTAAGGGCGCATCGTGGTCTGGCTGATATCTAAACATCTCTATAGTCAGCCAGCGGTACTTCCAGCAACGAGGCAATGTCAGTAAAACGACACTAGGAGGAGGTAAGCGAGTGTGCACATCTCCGGAAGAAGTCTTTGCGGGCCAGTGGCAGACATCATTCTCCTTTCTATGTCCGCCTCGCCCGCATTCCGAGAGTGACGTGAAAGGGCTTCACTAGCGAATAACAGACTTGGTGCACGTTGTGTTTTGGTCTGAAAGAGTCTGTTTTGAAAGAGTTCAATAAAAGTACGATTTACAGTGAAATTCTGCCTCTTTTTATTGCCTATTGCGTTATTCGTGCTATTCAGATTGAAACTGTGCTGTAGCTTTAACGTCACTTTATAGCTGGACCTTTGCAGTTTATAACGGAGGCGGTGTTGCGCCAACTTACGTTGTACAAATGTACAATTGCTCCCACAAGAGAATCAGATCAGAGAGTTCTATCTTAGGAAGGAAGGGAGGGTGCGGTTGGAGAACGCACCATAGCCAGTAAACTTTCCTATATATGTCCTTATCCATCATTTAACAGACACAGTAAAGGCGAAATCGAAGAACTGTAGTAGCCCGAACGCAGGACATATGGGTTCGAACCAGAAACCTTCGGCGAGTAAACAAAGCTATCGTAAAATGACACTTGAACCCAGCGTAAATGTAAAATGGCATACACCATAAAAGTAAACGTTTCGCTTATCTTTACGTGCAACTTCATGGCAATTGAGGTTGAATTGTCTGTTAACCCATCAATTATGTCCAAAACTTAGAAGATATGTACATCGATTAGATTTTCGGCGCTACTCGAGACATAAGAAAAACGTTCCTGCACGTTAATTAAATAACCTTTAAAGGTTGTTGCCGTATCCTTCACAACTTTCAAGGTTTGACTTCCCAGGCGCGTACAAATCGAATGCTTCCATGCCTAACTGGCTAAAACGGTAGAATTTTCTAGTATCCAAGGTCAACTAGTTCAAATCTAAGCGCGCCAATTATTAAGGTATCGATGACCCACAAGTATAAGGAATGGAGACTCGTGGTAATCTTATTCGCCGAAGGTCGAGGGTTGTTCGTGTTCTTTGTACATTGGTGCAAAGTTCGCTACACTGAAGCTTACGCATCAATGATTCGCTCGTGTACGAGCGAATCCTTGGTTCTCTGAGCCTTGATCATTTGAGCGTGTGCGAGCGTTTCACCCTGCACACGCTCAGAGGTTGACGAGTCGAGGCTGTAATATGCTCATTTGCTCCATGGGCCGAGGGGGAGATTAGTTATCCACTGAAATTTACCATTTACTCATATTATCGCTGTGCTTTGCTATATATAGCTAAAGGATCGCGCCAAGTGAAGAAAATCGCTATGAATTAACGTAACAAGCGCCTCAATTGTACGCACAGACGCACAGGCTGATAACCTTTTGCTCGTTACTGAGGTAATTCCCTGCTCATTTCTAACACACGGCACTTTAAATACTGTTAAATAAAGTGATGCCTTGAAAAAAATCTGCGAAAACACGCTCCTTCTGAAGTGTATTGAGGCTACATGATCGCAGCGTTCTCTTCGTCCCTCTCCTTTCCTTCCTATTCTCCTACAATTTGACAGTCTCCTATCGTCATCTTCTTCTCCATTCGTTCTTGGCTAGGTCGAGTGCAAGAATGCTATTTCATGGCACGACTGCATTGCAGGTATAATTATGAATGGACGGCAGCATAAGCGCAGGACTATAGCCTCCACAGACGTTGTATAGCTCTTGCCTTGTCGGATTTTGTGAATTTTTATGACATCGAGTGTGCTGTACTAGGAATATGCTCAGCACAATTCTGTGCTTAGTAGAACTAACTGCATTAGACTTATAGTCAGTCTCAAATGCCATGGTTCTGTTGGGGTGTCGAAGAATAAAGTCGAGTGAAGATGCAAGGCGGGCTTGTTGGTATGGCATTTTTGAAAACTATGATAGCACATGTTGACGGCAAACAAGAAAAACACGGAAAACACAGACACAGCGCTGTGTGTGTGTTCTCCGTGTTCTTTTTGTGTTCCGTTACCTTGTGCTACCATAGTTTCGAGAAACGTCGCAGAATAACTTTCACCGAAAGCTTTTATACATAAAACAGCCTTACGTTGTTGAATACTGCGTTCGCGCCTATTGGCATTGGCCTTACTGGATTTGGGACAAAGAATTGGCCTTACAAACCACTGATTTGTTAATAGTACAATGCAACGTACCTGTCATAGTGTATGCAAATGTCATATGGTTTCCATACAAACGAATTATATGCGTGTACACTTCTGATGCCTCTTTTTGCGAAGTTGAAACGTTTTCCGAGTATGCGATTGCTATGTCCACGTGCTGTTCATGGGCAATGAATGCGTAAATAAAGAAAATAAATCTTGGACGTGTAGTGGGCCTATTATAAGGAATGAACTGTCGTGACACGCTAGCTCCAGAATAGTTAAGTTGATTTCCGCGGCAATATAACATCACAAGGCTATCCATTGTAATTGGAGAGCACGAACGGAGTCTCCTTTCAACGTTAATGTCAATAGGCTGGACCTCTCGAGCATTATAAAATATTATGGGCGCATACTATATTGGTCTTGAGAATATATATTGATCACCCTCTTTTGTCTAAAACTACACCCATCTATCTATTCTGAGGAATGGAGAGGAATCCAGTCTTGAGTCTCAAGAGCTTTTGTCTCTACACCATTCTAATAAAAAAAATTCCGCCTGGTCACACTAGGGACGCAAGGCTAGGCAACAGCGAAGCTGGTGGGCCTCCGCTCCTCTTTTTTCATCCTCATCCTCGCTTCCCTTTCCCATGCTATAACACACTGGACAAGGGTATTGATGAGCAGATCGTTGAAAACGATGGAGAACAAGGAATGTCCCTGGAACCAACATCTCCGGAATTGAACTTGTCTTCGTCAAAACAACTAATACATGGGTATGGTACGCTTTACCCTATCCTCTCCTCATTTCGCTCTTCCTCACTCTCCGATCACTTATCGCCAGAGCCAACTTGCTTTCCCATCCCCTTGTACTATACTGCGGCGCGGGTGACCATACGCGGCTCCTTTCCCTCGTGCTCACCGTCATTTCCCTTCCACACCTACTTTCTATACCACACTATACGCGTATACGCTTTGGTTTACCGTTTCTCCTCCTCATTTCCCTCTCTCTCACCTTTACATCACTCATCCACCCGTTCACTTTCCTTTCCCATCCCCTAGCAATGCTATACTACAGAAGGCTGTACAATGATTTATTTTTTCTTTCCCTCGCTCTCAGCCTCAGCGCCCTTTTTCCACGTCCTTACTGTACCATATTATACATGAATATGCTTCGATACTCACCACGTATAGGGGCCTTATTCCGAAGCAGCGTCCACTGTTCGCGTGGTACTATGATAGAAAACTTTCCTGCCATGCAGGCGCCCAGGGTTCGATTCGCGCTCCTGCCCAGCTAGCGTTCTTGCGAAATTAGCGTAAAGGAGTTGGAGCAATTGTAAAGTATGTTCCAGCTACAGCGTTCTTACTGGTTGCTTAAAATATTAACCATGTGCGAAGAATTGTTTCAGTTTAGCCATAGAGGACACCGAGTCCTTGCATATCGGTTGTGCGCCCTGGGGCGGACAACCCATATGCCGAGTTTCCCATTTTTGAAGGACATTTGACCTCTAGGTAGAACAGCATTACTGTTAAACAAACATCTATTTTTAGTGCATTCCTGGCGTCATCTAATTTAATGTGGCTCGTCGCTGCCTGATTAAGAATGACGATGCATCTTCGCTGCCTGCGTTTGCTTGTGCATTCGTGGACATTTTCTATTTGATCGACGCCCCCTCACGATGCCCCCTGCTGGAGCGGCAATTTCTCGTGTCCTCTACCGACTGTACGGATGGGACTGTTTCTTTTCTCTCCTTGACTTTTTGGGTACATTATTGACCGTCCACAAGCACAGGGTAGCAAAGCGGCCGCGAGCGTGGGTAACCTCCCTGCCATTCATGGCTTCCTCTTCTCTCTCTCTCTCGCACAGACATACACTCTCGAACTTGCGAAGAGCTCAGGAAGCAAATGCGTGGCTTCATTCTTTTCTATAGGCACAAATGATGATGTTAGCTCAAGATAGAAATAAATGAAATAGTCACACCTATTTTTTTTTACCTCTTTGCGCTACACCCGAACGATATCCCTCATTGCCTTCCACTTGTGCGTGGCCACAACCCGTCTATCTTTCCGCTAGATTGCCGCATAAGTTTACACACACGGTTTCTTTCGTTATAATAGTCTGCTCCACGCCACTATTGTGTGAACTGTTTCCTACATTCGCGTTGTCAGGCATTGTTCTCTTTTGCCAAGGTAAGTTTTCTACTTTGCATTTTATGAATAGCTATTGCTGCTTGAGAAATAGTTACACCCTGAGAAATAGTTACACGCAGACACGCAGACACGAGTGCTAGTTACACGCAGACCCGAGTGCTCGAAGTTCATAATTATCAAGAAAGGAATAATTGGGGTAAAAAAGTATTTTGTATACGGTTGTTCAACAGAGCAAGCTTACATGGCGTCTTTGCTGCGACAGTTGCCTTAGCGCGCTGTAATAGCTGCTGCATATAATAAGGACAACAATGACCTTCTGCAAAGGGGATGCTAAAGTATTTCCTGAATATGAGATTTTATATCTTGTGCTTAGGCATGCGCACTGGATGGCGGACGGAGTTGGAAGTGCGGTGTTACACCTTTTTTTTTAAGGTCTTCGAACATTGAAGCTAACACAACACGGTTAAAAGGGCGACGAAGAGCCTGGGAAACGCCCCTTGTCTGCATGTGGGATTTGCTTGATTCACATATACGATCTATTGTGTACAGAGAGACAGACTGACAGTGAACTTGAGGCATACTACTGCTCAAGGTGGTAGAGCAGCGGGCCGCTCCCACGTCAGGACGCGGAGGCCAAGCCTCATCGCCGCGTCGCGGGCTGTCTCGACACCCCTGAGTTGATGTAGAAGGTCTGCGCTACTGAGCAAGAAGCTCTATTCCTCTGCGGTCGTACGTTGAGCGCCCTGTAATGACGGCCATGGCCACAGCATGTGGTCTGAAGTACAAGTGGCGCGACAATCTGGGCATGTTGGATCAAGGTCATGTATGAACTGGCTAGCGGAATGAAGAATGGGGTATGACCTCGTATGAAACAACTGGAAGTACGAGACCATTAAAATAACTGGAAATAAATTACGTTATTTGCACAAGTGAACATGTGAAGGGTTTCTTTCCCTGTATTGTGAACGGAGCCAAAGTAACCGATTGGGAAACGTAAGGGAGGTGGCGTTAAAAGTGCCTGCATCCATAAATGGAGGAGGAGGAAGAGGAAAGGAGGAAAGACAGGGATGTTAGCCAGTGCTGAGACCGGCTGGCTACCCTGTGCAGGGGAAAAAGGGTAAGGGGACTGAAAGATAGCAGAAAGGAGACACGACAAGAAAAAAGAAAAAGAGAGAAAAAAAACACACGCACACAAACGCGACACTGCTTAAAGTCTGTCCCTTAGACCACTCGTCCGTAAAAATCGCAACAACGCGTTGAGCGCTTTCCGTGCTGACGATGGACATGGCCAGTGTCCCAAGACTCGTTGCTCGGACAAAGGGCGCCTGTCAAGTCTGTCTAGAGCAGCGGTAAGTTCTCTCCTGGGGCCACTGAAACGGGGACACTCACACAGAAGATGAGAGATCGTTTCGTCGCAGCCGCAGTTCTCGCACATAGGGTCGTTTGCCATTCCAATACGAAATGAGTAGGCGTTTGTGAAGGCAACGCCAAGCCACAGGCGACAAAGAAGTGTCTCTTCAGCTCGAGGTATTCCTGAGGGAAGGCGGAACTTAAGGTCTGGGTGCAAACTATGTACACGAGCATTGGTGAAATGTGACGAATCCCACTGTGCGCGCGTAAGTTCACGTGCTAGGGATTGAAGCCTTGCAGATGCGTCGGTCCTGGAGAATGGTATTGCTCTACAGTGGTTATCATCGTGGGCAGATCGGGCGGATTTATCAGCAAGGTCATTGCCGTTGATCCCACAGTGCCCCGGTATTCACTGGTACGTGATGTTGTGTCCTTGCTCGGCGGCATGGTGGTGAAGAATTCTTATGTCAGCAACCAGTTGCTCGTGAGGTCCATGACGAAATGGCGATATCAGACATTGAAGAGCTGCCTTGGAGTCTGTGAATATGGACCATGCATGGGAAGGTTCTGCAATTATGACTTCTACCGCTGCATGAATTGCGGCGAGTTCTGCAGCTGTCGAAGTTGTGAAGTGGGACGTCTTGAATTGTATGGTGACAGACTTGGCTGGAATGATCACTGCTCCTGACGCGCTCACAGAGGAAACTGACCCATCCGTGTAAACGTGAAGGCGTCCGCTGTGTTGCTCATGCAGGAACATTAGGGTGGCTTGTTGTAAGGCTAAAGTTGACATGTGGTTTTTCTTTTTAATTCCGGGAATGGTCAGGAGCGCTTCGAGGGGATGAAGGCACCACAATGGTAATGATGGCCTTGCTGGAGGAGTGAAACCCGATGGTAGGACTGCACGATGAGCAGCAATAATGGCGCTGAATTCGGAGTCTGGCCTAGAAACGGGAAGAGAGGCTAGGTGGTGCGATGGAATTCGGGCGAGATGCCTTAGGTGTACTCGTAGAGCATCCACACGAAGATATGTTGTGATTGGATGATCACGTGCGACGACGACTGTCGCTGCTGTGGATGCACACTTCGGCAGTCCAAGGCATATTCTCAGTGCTTGAGCTTGAAGCGACTGGAGAACACGCACATTAGTTTTACGTGTTCCGCCCAGCACTGGTAGGCTGTAGTGCATGAATCCAAGGAATAACGCGGTGTAAAGCTGGAGCATCGCTCGTACAGATACACCCCACGATTTTCCCGCAAGGAACCTGAGCACGTGGGTGATATTCGTCAACTTCCTTTTCATATAGGAAGTGTGAGGGCTCCAAGACAGGTCGCGGTCTATTATTACTCCGAGGAATCGGTGTGCCTTCTCATACATGATGGCCTGTCCGTTAATTCTAATTACGTAGCGTTCCATGTCCTTGCGTGTAAAGGCAACTAACGAGCACTTCTCAGATGACAGTTCGAGTCCCCTATCATGAAGGTACTTCGAGGTTAGTGTGGCCGCTCTCTGAAGCCGGGCCCGTACATGCACACGTGTCACACCTGACGCCCAGATGCAAATGTCGTCAGCATATATAGAAAGACGGACAGACTGTGGAAGTGCATCAACGAGGCCAAGGAGTGCAAGGTTGAAAAGGATGGGGCTCAGGACCCCGCCTTGTGACACGCCACGAAAGGTGCAATGGTGCGTTGTGGCACCATCCTCTGTTTGTACAAAGAATGTCTGTCTTTCAAGTAGCTGCAGATCCATTTGTAGACACGGCCGCCTAGTCCAACATTCCCCAGCGCATCCAGGATGGATCCATGCAATACATTGTCGCATGCGCCTTTCACGTCCAAAAATATTGCCGCGGATAGTCTTTTTAGGCTTTTTTCCTGTTGGACAGATGAGACAAGGTCCACGACGTTATCAATAGAAGACCGTCCGCGGCGAAAACCAGCCATAGCATCAGGGTATATGTCGTAGTGCTCCAGATACCACTCGAGGCGAGTCAGCACCATCCTCTCCATCACCTTTCCGAGGCAGCTAGCCAGTGCAATGGGGCGATAGGAGGCCAACTCGAGAGGAGATTTACCTGCTTTGAGCAGAGGGACAAGGCGACTGGACTTCCACGAAGAAGGAATCAAACCATGGCGCCACGAGTCGTTGTATATGGCCAGAAGGGCACGCCGACCTGCTTGACCGAGGTTGCTGATCTTCATGTAGCTTATACCGTCAGGTCCAGGTGATGAAGAACGCTTGCATGCAGCCAATGCTGCCTCAAGCTCCTGCAAGGAGAACAGAATGTCCATCCTGGAGTCTCTTGGGACTGGCGTGCTTCTTTGGCTACTTGAGGTGAAAGTGGGCCCTTGACTGGCTATCCTAGTACAGAAATCTTCGGCTACCTCGATTTCACGACGCCCTTGGTGGAGAGCAAGGCACTTGAACGAGTGACGCTGTTGTGGTGATGTTCGCAGGCCGCGGACAACTCGCCATATCTGAGATGTAGGCTTGTGTGGGTCAAGCGACTCACAAAACGTTTTCCAGCGGAGAGACTGTAGAGCGTTTATACGACGCTTAATCTTCTTCTGTACACGTCTTGCCTCTCTTAAATCGTAAATCGACTTAGTGCGCCGATACCGCCGTTCAGCTCGACGACGGATTGCTCGGAGTCGCTCCAATTCCACGTCATGTTCGCAAAATTTTTTCGTCGGTGAAAAATCGTAGGCAGCGTCTCGAGCTGCGTTTCTGATTAGGTCTTCCAAATTGTCAAGGGTAGCCTCTGCATTGTTTTCGCAACCCTGCTCTGTGAGCGACCTGTACTGTGTCCAGTCGATGCGTCGAGAAACGGTGTTGTGCGTCGTGCCCAGGCCGTTGACTGTTATGTAAGTAGGAATGTGGTCACTGCCATGGGTTTCGATATCCGCAAACCACTGCACCTTGTCAAGTAGGCTTTGTGGCACAAACGTCAGGTCGAGGCAGCTGGTATACGTTAGTCCCCGAAGAAACGTAGGACTACCGTCGTTTACACAGTGCAGTTCATTGTCCGATACAAATGAAAAGAGTCGCCTTCCTCGACGATCCGTCTTCTGGCTTCCCCATAATGGGTGATGAGCGTTGAAGTCACCAGTTATAATCCACGGCCCAGGTGTCGCTGATAAAAGTGCACCAAGTCTCACAGTGTCTAAACGGCTGGAGGGTGAAATATACACGCCTACAAGCGCGAAAGTCAGGTCCTTTCTCTTCACTGTCAAGCACACGTACTGGTTTTTATCGTCCGGTGGTACAGCGTGTTCTATGTAGGTAAGATCGCACCTGACATAAATGATGACTTTGCTGCAGTCGTTGAAAGTAACAGACTTGAAAGCTTCATAACCAGATAACCGTATTGCACTGTGAAGACGTGGTTCGCAAATAACAATAATCGGAAACTGATGCCTAAATACGAATGGTCGAATATCTGAAATGCGGGGTCTGAGACCTCGGGCATTCCACTGTAAAATCGAAGCTTCTTTGACTGCTTTACGGAAGGGCTGCGGAGGAGGAGCCATGGTGGTTCTCCAGGCTTGACAGCACCGGGTTCAACGCGTCCAATATTTGGAGTGCACTACGAGCAGCCGGCGTGTGGATGCTAGTTAGAAGCACTCGAAGAGTATTCATGAGAGCCTTTACCATGGCTACGACTTCCTTGTCATGACTATCGCCACTGTGCCGTTCCGAAGTAACTTTCGGTGGTCGGTGCAGCGGTTCTGCTGGTGCATTTTTCGTCGGTAGGGCCGGCCACGCGTCAGCCGAGGCAGTGATACCTCTGTCGTTCTTAGGACGCGTGTTGCTGGCACTCCCAGAAGCTTGCAGTGGTGGGTTGCTAGATTGTGGAAGAGGCGCTTCCGTAGGCTTGGCCGTAGATTTAGAACGCCTCCGGCGACGAGAATGCCGACGTCGTACCTTGGCAGCGGCCTCCCTGTGGGTCGAACCATCTCTGACCATTTGCCTCAAAACTTGCATCTCCTTCATCATATATGGGCAGTCCTTTGAAGACGCATCGTGTGGGCCATCACAGTTGCCGCATTTACGGTGCTCTGCTTGGCAAGCGTCCGTACTGTGCGGCTCTGAGCACCGCGATCACACGGCGGAGTTCGTACACACGGCACTAACGTGACCCATCTTAAAGCAATTCTGGCACTGAAGCGGTCTTGGCACAAAGGGTCGCACTGCGTGCCGAAAATGACCGACTTTGACTTGCGATGGCAAGTTCTCCCCTTTAAAGATGAGCTTCACACAGCGGGAATCGCCAAGACGACGGGCTTGCATTATGACGAGTTCTTCCGTAACCGGCTTGATCAGAATTAGAAAGTCGCTTTCACTGATGGAAGTGTCAACATCGTAAATAACACCTGCCGTGGAGTTCTTGCCGTCTAATATATAGGAACGTACGTTGATGTTCCCCAACAACTTGACGTTGCTCAGTACATCCATATTTAGTGTATTGGGCCTTTTAATTGGGAATTTCCCTTCATAGCAGCGTTGCACGGAACGTCGCTCGAAGGAATGACTTTCCTGGAATGACTTCGTTTTGGGAGGAACGGAGGAACGCCATAGTGATAGTTTTATTTATGTTTGGTGAAACTGTAACGGTAACGCGTTCATCTACGAAGGAACAGAAAAGGCAACGACGTTCCTTCTATAAACTTTCCATTCCACGACGATCGCACGTACGCAGAACATCATTCAGGGCGATTATGCCGGGCTACAGGACACCGACCTGGAGTTCCCGTACTCATGCCGCCAGTATCACTCGTTCAGAAGACCCGCTACTCCTTGTCTGCGGCCGCTGGACAAATCGTTTCCGACGGTCAGCCAGAGCTGTACGACTGCACGGCAACGAGGAACGAGCTGCAAGCAAGAGAAAATTTCTTTTCCACCCTTCATATCCCGCCAGCAGGGCTCCCTCCGAATTGAAACACTGTCAACGTGCACTTTACCAGCGTGGCTCACCGCATTGATTCCGAGAACGCAGTCACGGCCATGGCTCTCCATACATGTATGAAACTGTATGTTTTAGTATTAATTTTTCTAAAATTTAAATGTGGGAACATGGAAATTTTCAGGGTGCTTTAGTTAAAGTTAATTCGATCCGCCTAATTTAGCTTCAACAGCCCTTTGACCTTAGGAAGAGCAGAAACGAAAGGCTTCTCCTAAACGTGCTCACGTGAACGTCTGCTCAACATGCTCACATGCGTCTGTGCACGTTCATTATGGTGAGCGAAGTTTCTATTGTTCAAACGCGGACCTCGTTAATTATGTTTGGTAATGCCCAGTTTATTTTTAACAAAACAGTAGCTTCATTTGTGCGCAACGAAAAGGTTACCTGCACTATGAAAGTAAATATTTTAGCGCAGAGAGCAGCGTCCACTTCACTGGACAGTCCTTATTACTGGCAACAATGTCATCTCAACTGTTCTTCTGTGTGGGGGGGGGGGGGGAATCATGTTTAGTTGGCGTCCCTTGAAATGATGCATGTGAAGCTATTTATTTATTTATTTATTTATTTACTCCGTGCACGAACAAGGTATTTCCACCTTGCGAACACAGATTTCGTTGTGCTAACGAAATGAACAAGCAGTAAGAGCTTATCCTAGTGGGCCACGAACAAAAATGAAAGCAGCCGTACGTTGTACAGTTGGATGATAATGTCACCAGACAGCAATTTTAGAATTCTCCACACCAACGTACATTAAGCGCAGAGATTAAGAATAAAAAAGTACAATATATCACCAATGACTTAAATTGTGAGGTCTTTGCAAAAGCAATAAATCCAGAACTGTAAATTGAACTATTCAAGTTCCGAAGAAAGCTGCTTATTTCGAGCAAACACGTTTAGGATCGAAAGTGCTTACGATATCATGGGATTCAATATTTACGCGTGATGCCATGGACAAGACACATACATTTTCATGCTAAACTAAAATCAAGGTAATTTACTAGCTTTTACCGTCAGGCTCATGCTTGTTACTCAGCTGCGTTGATGCATTCTAGTAACCTTCTATATTCTCACAACGGGTGTGCAGTAACCTGACTACACATTTGAAGACCGAAGGGGAAAGAGGCATATGTGCTGCACTTATTCTATACTTGCGCCAAAGTGGCAGTAGAGTTACCTGAAGCGTGTTCGGTGCTGCAGAAACTACTTAAATATCTCAAAGCCTTTGACATTCCTTTATCTTCATATAATTATCTGCAGGTGATGTTCCAGTTTGTTTAACGTACACTGGCCAAGGCGAGTTTTTGAATGGTCACTTTATTTCGCTTCAGGATTATCCACGCCCATCTTCAATATTAAAAATCAAATGTACCGCTAATGTAACGATACGCTTCAATTTTCGATATGCAGCTGGAAGGCGCCCCTTATTAAAGAAGCTTATAACGGGAACCCTTCACAAAACTGGGATGGAACATGGAACGTGTTTTCGTTCCTGTTTTGGAGGAACGTGTACAACAGGGCTTCATAGTCACAAGCTACCTTGTTTTTTTGTTTTCGTTTGGGCTACCATACTTCCCTCGTCGATATCAAAAATCGTCCCCCGCGCTCATACGGAGGTCGTTGTGCGGGGCTATTTTATGACGCCAGTTCGACCCAGCCACTGCAGTCGCATTTCAATGGAGGTAGAACTCTAGAAATCCTTGTGATAATACTGTGTGATGTCAGTACCGGTCAAACAAACCAAGGTGATTAAAATTTAAGCAGCGTCCCACTACGGTGTGTCTTGTGTTTATTTGGATCGTAAAATACCACGTGTTCCAACTATTTCCGTGCCCTGAGCTTGCACGTATTTCTTTTGCAACCAATATTCAATGCAATATGCGGATAGTTAACCAAACTCCGTTTATTTACAAGCCACGAACCGGCTGCTGTATACATGCCATGTCGTCGATATCAGTAGTGTTATGAAGACCACGGAACGTGAACAGCATAGGGATTGTGTGGAGCTCCGTATTGCGCAGGCGCTACGTAGACTGGCAGGGGAGCCGACGCCGACTTTGCAGCCGGAGCAAAGCGAATCGGTCTAGCATTGAACACTGCGTCGGCGCTGTATCCTGGTGCGGTTCCTGGTTCGTTGGTGTCAACGGTGGCACGGAAGCCGTTGGCGTCAGCCACATAGGTTACCCTTCTGTACAGTCCATTGGCGTCCCGGTAGCCGTAGGATCCCGTCTTCACGTTATTAGCGTCGCTCTTTTCGTTGTGGAAGCTCCTCGATCCGTATTCGTCGAGGTTGTCATATCCAAAACTGTACGGCTGTGGTGGCTGCAGAGTCACAAGAAAAAAGTTGGACTACCTATGCAGGTGAAATATTGATTGCCTAAACTGAGGCACCATTTCTAGATCGAATGTATTATTAATGATGGACATAATACAGAGGGCTTAGCGGTGGCAGCATGTGACCTATAGGTTATAGTACTCGATTCGACCTCTTCATTTGCGTGAGATACCGGGTTCCCTTGACGCACTTAACGAACTGGTAATTTCGGCTTCCCAAGAATGTGGTAGGTTGAAAACCTGAAATGAATTGAGGTATTAAGATAGCCTACAGCAAGAAAACGCAGAGCATTTTAAAATCGACTTAGTGAAACGGTATGGGCAAATCTCTGAGTCTGTATTTCAAGTTTAGTGATATTCAGTTCGTTACTGCAGTCCTAATGTCTTATATTACCGCCAATCAGGTGATTGTTTCACAAGGACCGCGAGGCAGGCTTTTGCCGAATGGTTCCAGGTTTCTTTGTGGGGTTTAGCTTAAAACGCAAGAATGGATGATAAAATCGCAATAATACAGTGCACTCAATGCCCAACATGTGTTCCAACGCTGTAGGGAAAGAAATTAGTTTTATAAAAAATAATCGGATCTACTCGTCAGTTCACCGCGATCATGTGTACTGTATGTACTATAATTCTGGGGTCTGGACAATGAAGCACTTACATAGATGGGCTCAACGGATGCTATGCCCGGGGTGGCGGCAGCAGCGAATAGGGGTCCCTGAAAACCGTCATGAAAGTAGCCGTGATCACCGTATCTTTGCTCGGCAAAGGCACGAGAAAACAGGCAACTTAGGAGAGCCTGAAAAGAAACAGTTTGCACAACTGAGCAGTCCATTTCACTGTCCTCTGCCCGATAGTTCTGAAACGACCACCTACGTCTTCAAAGTGTGTCGTAGTACCAGCGCAGGAGGTTAGCTTAATGATCTCTCTAGAGCCTTCTGTAACATCGACTGCTGCTACTTTACGCGTTCATTGTTTCCGGGGCTCTGCAATGCTAGTTATGTTCATCGTTAAATCGACGTAAAATAAAGTTTGCATAACGTACGAGACGTGTACGTCAATATTATCTGGCCGTTCTTTTGATGGCGCACTAGCGCAATAACTATGTCGTAAAAATAATTTCACATTGCCATGGCGAACTGATAACTTATCGACAGAATCAGTATACTTACTATTGCGATCATGGTTCGCTGTTTTGAAAAGTGTTGGTTCAACACAGCTTCGTACACTTGGAGCTTTCTGAGTCCTCGGACGTGGCGCAGTTTATTTTATAGCGTGCTGCTACCATCTCCTGTTCTGGTTAAAACAGCGTTTTCTCCAATGAAAATGCACGAGCAAGCTGACGTCACAGCATTTGTTTTGCTTTTTTTTACTGGAATGTCTTGGTGACAACCAAAAAACAGAATGGGCTGAGACAGCCGTGCTTCCACATTTTGCTTCTTTTCTTGTGTTTAGTTACGCTGCAGCACTTCCTTTTGTGCTGCTTTTGACTTGGTAAATATGGCCTCGCGTGACTTTAGTGTTTTGTTTTCACTGCCGTCCATGCCACAGCAGCTACAAACAAAAACGTTCTGTATATACACTCGGGACGCAAAAGTTCCGGTATGACGTCCGTGCTTTTTTGTACTCTCTTCTGTGACAGCGTTAGCTGGTGTCTGCGGGCCCATTCATAGGAGACGTGAGAATCAGTTCCGTGCCACATCAATATGCCCAGTTGAATGTTTGAAAAATTTACTAATTCGCTATGGTTATGTGTTTTAGGTGCATGCTCCAATTAAAAAAATCATTTTTTGCAGGTTGTGTACGCTAAGGCCAAAGGAAACGTAAAAGGAAAAGCCTTTGACATCATTTATTAATCAGCTATTTATTTATTCATTTATTGAAATATTATTTATTTCACAATGCTGCAGGATAGTACGGCTAAGGCACGAGTGGAATTTCAATATTAGAAATGAAAGAAAAGGACAGACATAATTCAAAATAATACCAGTACCTCATGCAATACGGCACTTTGCCTATGACGATAGTTGACAAAAGAATGAAAGAACAGCGCCAATAATTTATAGAAAGTTAGAAATCTTAATGCGACAACCACCATAACAGTTCGCAAATATACCCTCCAACTTTCGGCCAAGTGCGGCGCATACCTGAGTTGAGAGGGGACCCCTATATTGAATCAGTGTGTAAAACCGAACCCGAAACGAAAACCGCACCGG
The DNA here is from genome assembly GCA_013339685.2 of Hyalomma asiaticum. Taxonomy (NCBI): domain Eukaryota; kingdom Metazoa; phylum Arthropoda; class Arachnida; order Ixodida; family Ixodidae; genus Hyalomma; species Hyalomma asiaticum. The sequence continues at coordinate 29,005,273 of CM023482.1, forward strand.
AACCGAAATTTTGGCCCCAACTGAACCCGAACCCAAGCCAATATCCTCGTAACGTGCTTGAATCCAAACGAACATGAACCGAAAAAAATATATCGGTTATAGGTTCGGAACAAAGCGTTTCAAATAGTCACGGTGCCGCGACCTGCCAGCAGCGGCTCGCAGCTGCGATTGATTCCAACCTTTCTCTCTTGGGCTTTATCAGTTTATTTATTTGACTCATTTTCTTCTTACGATTGTCTCTTCTTTTCCCACTGCGGTGGTCTATAATGGTCCTCAAATGCGGACCCAAAGGACAAGACCCGAGTGCAGAAGCGGCCGCGCGGTAGCATTTCGAATGGCGGTGAAATGCTAAGGGTCAGGTACACTCAGCAATGTGATTGGACCCTAAATAACCCCAGGCGGTCAGAACTTCCGCAATACCAAATACGGCATGCATCGCCTGTCCATTCTTCCATCCCCCCCCCCCCCCCTCGACTTTGGGCAGCGGTGCCTAAAACAGGCCTTCTCTTCGGAACAGTCTGTGAAAGTTAACACAGTTTTGCGCACTCGAAAACAGCACGAAAACACACATTGTTTTCACCATAAACTGAAGTTTCTGCACAGCTAAGAAAAACATTTTCGAATGAACTTGCGACAATATACTTACTGCGAACTGCTAATTTTGCTGTGTAACTCCGCGATATTTGAGCGCAGCCTTTAAGAAACTTGTGAGCAAGTCCCGCCGTAATTTTTGTTTTCGGTTTTAATTGACGCAAAGCTAATTATTTTGTTGCTATTTCCTGCGTATTTTGATTCACTCATAATTGCGAGTCTGATCAACGAGATGTACTGCGCAGTAGACGTAGTAATGACGTATAACTACCTCTTTTTCAACACTAATTTGAACTTGAATCTCCGTGTGCAATCGTGTTGTGATGCTCACGTATCAAATTATGTAGGATGTTTGTTTATTTGTCCAGCAGCCTCTATGATAAGTTTCATTTGATTTCGCTGTATTTGATTGTGAACGATTATTTTTCTCGAACACCTTTCCGACGCGGCTAGAAAATTTAGCACTTCGAACAGCCATACCAATTTCCACTCTTTCACTCGATTCCTTTATAACTAGCAAGATTAAGGGAGACGTACAAGAGAGAGAAGAAGGATGGCTGTGTCGGAGCTCCGCAAAAGGTTGCCATTTTACGCAGTGCTCATACATGGCCGTATTTCTCAGTAGGCCTGCTATAGCTATTTTAACTAAGTTTCGCTAATTTATGTGAAAAGCATCGATAGCTGTTTCCGATGTGCTAGCGCTATCTTCCACCGTCTAAAGAAACTTTTGTATGTGCCCATGCGTGCGATGCAGCACAGGACCGGAAACAAAGATGAAATTAAATGAAAAATGTTGCAGTGGCTTAGCTCGGCTATGCCAGGATATACGTAGCGTTAGCAAAGGTTCAGCTGATTATTTGTTGTTGCTGCAGGGGTGGTCGGGCACGTCGCTCAGCCTCCTGGCGACGCCGCTTTGCTAGACGTTCGTCCCTTTGCTCCAGTGTCTCCGCAGCACGTTTAGCCTTCTTCTCTTCATTCCTCCTACGCTCAACCGCTAATTGCCAGGCAACTACTTCGGGATCCGATGAGTCAAGCTCCTCCGCTCTGCTCTTCTGCGCTGTTGAGCAGCATTTTCGCTCTCCTTCTCCATGGCTATACCACACTGGCAAACGCCAGTCAGAAGCGCAGCGGCTCCAGCGCAGTGTCAGACGGCGACTGCACAGCGAGCGCGCGCCGGCGCCAGTGCGTCTACCACGGCTACGACGTCACTCCTCTGGAATGCGCAGACAGGCGGCGGAGTGCGCGAGAGGTGCCGGCTCCGGTGGCTCCGGTGCGCAAGCTGTGTGACATCACTGATCCTTGCGCATGCGCAGCACGGCTCTTGATGTGCCGCGCGAAACGGGCTTTGCTAGGCCAGTGTAGCTAACGCTACAAAATTACAAAATGCAAGTTCTGTGGGACCAGGTCCTAAAGCGGGCCAATATCCGTTATGAACCTGGCTCTTCACTCCTGCCAGGGACTTCTGCCACATGCCTTCGTAGCTATGCCAGGCCTGGGCAACGTCTCCAAGGTGGCTTAGGGTACCTGCCACTTTTGTGGGTCGGACCAGGCATAGCGAGTTCAGAGAGAATTGATTTCATTGATGCAGAGTATGGCGTCATCCTGGAATGCACGGAACTCCGGAAGTGTACATGAATTCGGCGATGGTAATGCCGCACAGGATAATCCTGAAGCTACCGTTGTGACGTGAGTGGTCGTTGACATTGTCTGGCTGTCTTAAATTTCTTGTGTTATACGATTTGCCCAGAATTTTCTAGGACGTAGCACTCTATAGCAGGATACAAAAAAAAAACAGCAGTTGGCAACAAGGGCCCACGGACCGCGCGCGTCGGTGTTACTCCGCCAGCCAATCACAGAAGCAAACAAAATCGTCGTCATGCCACCTTTTCAAAATGGCGCCTTGTTGATGCCTTTAGTACCTGCGGAGCGCCTGCTGTTCTTAAGTACTTTCATCGGTATAAGCCATGATGTGCTCGGGAGGCACAGAGAAAAATGTGTAGCGTCGCAGTGTTTCTGTCTGGAAAAAGCTGTGGTACAGTTCGTTTTACTTCCGTGCCTGTTTTACGCGTGAAAATCGAGTTGAAAAACTCGGGTGACAGCGCTTATGTCGCGCCGGGTTTTTGAATTGCAATCGCTTGAATTCAGCTCAATAAACAATTATCCTTTCCATGTTCTATTCTAATAAACAAATGAGGACAATAAAATTTATGAACCTGTCCATTATTCTTGCCACCCTTGATTTATTTTCGTAACACGGAAAGTGCAAGAAGGAACTATTTGAGGCTTAGAGGAGGTACAGTAGCTGGCGGTTATAAGGGCGTGGGAGGGGCTTCACTGCAGGCTTGAGTTGTATCCGACTGTAGTGGAACGTTTTTTAACACGAAAGTGTTTTATGCCGGGGTACATCATGAAGCCGGTGACGTACTTCCGCAACGGAAGTGGATCTTTGAGAAAATGAACTTACCTTCACAATGAAAAAGTTCCAACCAAGCGAACTCGAACACACATTTTCATGGCCTCAATTCCTTGTGCAATTCTCTGCCTCATCTTTTGAAGGTCTCCTTCCAAACAGATAGGTGCAAACTTCAGCTTAACAAAGAGAGTTAGATAGTGAAAGTATAAAACTTTTGCACGCATGAGGAGGAGGACACATTAGAGGTATATATGCGTGCAACACGCTAGCTCCTTGGCTTACATTAATCAGTCATTAATTTAAACAAAAGAACTCAATATCTAGAAGAAAAGGTCTGTGACAACTAACGCGCGCGTCAACTGCAGACAATTGCACTCCTTACGCAAGAAATACAGCCCCTGGACAGGTAGGGACACAGACGCCTTCGACACATAGGCATCGCTGAACCTGTCTGTCAGTTGTGCTTCATTGGTATTGAACGTCCGCCCATAAGCGCTTCAGCTCGCAATCAAGCAGGTATTATAGCTATGTAGAACTTGTTGCTGGGCGAGTTGGTTGACATTGTGAGAACACATGGTAGCGCAAAAAAACTCAGCTGGAATTTTTACAGTGTTCAGTATTTTGCCTCCGTACCCCGCCTGGATCACCGAGGAGCAGTTTAGAAAACTTAAACGTCAGGTATCTCAAGCTACCGAACCCTTGTGGCAAAGCTACATGAGAAGGATTCTTCACCTTCCGCAAGATAAGAAGGCATAAAGGAAAGCTGGAGTGCTTGTACCTGAAGAGCACATCGTGATGCCGGCGACTGTCACTCGCGTTCTAGACAAAGGACCGGAGTACAGCTATGAACGTCCGTCGTGTCTTTTTTCAAGCAAAATGACCTCCACCTTATTCAGTCTGATAAGGAAGGATGCTCCGTTGTTTTCTCAGAAATGGTCTTCAGTGAAAAACCACTACATGCCATAGAAAAGAACTTTGTTCCGATAAATCTAAAGGCTAGAAAAGTCAAGAAAGAAGCTATAGCATTATGCCCAGACCTCAACCTTATGGCGCTAACCTAAGGCAATAAGTGAGAGAAAATGTGACTCGTTAAAGGTGTTTTTCACAGCAAAATCGCACAAAGAAGAAATTCCGTTCCGCGCCATCGTGAGCGAGAGGGGCTCTTGGCAGCAGCTGGTGAGTCAATTTCGTTTGAAGCATTTAAAAACTTTGCACGTGGATGATCCCTTTTCGACAAAATGTTCCGCTGATGTAATTAACTACATTAGAGGAAACCGCTCTGTTGCTACTGCTTTTTCTGTAGATGTACTTGATCTGTTTTACTCAGTGCCTCAACAGGAAATGTGCGCCTCCGTTAGGAATTGTATCGACAGCAACGGCGTAGTTTACTTTCAGAATTTAGTGGGTATGTCTTTTGACAATTTTACGGTTTTATTAGAAGTTTATCTAAAATCGACTTTTATTTCCTTTAATGACAGACTGTACATTCAACGGCAGGGAATATGTATTCGGTGCGTGCGTCGCTCCAGTACTTTGCGACATATTCTTGGCGTCAATAGACCGCGACATACAGGGTTACCTAGACGATAGGTTCTACCTCAAGGCTTTTAGATATGTTGACGACATTTTAATATTTTTAAAGGATGACCCTGATTTTACTTTTGACGAGTGTGTTAACGATATTTTAGCCGCTTGTTGGCAACATGGGAAGGGCATGCTCTTTACACATGAAATCCCTTCCCATGGAAATCTTCAGTTTTTAGACCTTCTTTTAGTGTTTGACCGTGACAAGGACCATGTTTGTTGCAAGTACAGCCCACGAGCGCAGAAGGATTTGCTGTCGTTGGATTCCGCGCATTCAAAGCTAGTGAAAAGAGTAATAGCCACCCTTTACCTTGAATCTGCCCTCATGAAGTCTTGTCCTCACTTGATGCAGGCTAGTTTCGACCATCAATTGGCTAGGCTACATGCAGCCGGCTATCCGTGCTCGGTCATAGGCGCAGTCTCTAAAACCCTTCTTCAGAAGGTGAAGGGCACGAACAAAAAATGCCCAGCCCCGTCCAAAAAGGATGTAAGCCCGCAGTGGTGCCTTACGTCCACAATCTTTCCCACAACATGAAAAAAATTAACACCATCTTCCCAAAGGGAACCCTGATGGGATGCGAAGCAGCAGCGTTGCGCACGGGTGGCGTCACGGGTTGAACGGCGCTAACGCGGGTGCTGCGGTGAGCGCTGGAAGATTCGTTCGAAGCGATGGCTGGCGTAGGTCTTGTCGTTTCTTCAGAGTGGACACGAGCGCTGGACCGGAGCACCCGCGTTACCGCCGTTCAACCCGTGACGCCACCCGTGCGCAACGCTGCTGCTTCGCATCCCATCAGGGTTCCCTTTGGGAAGATGGTGTTAATTTTTTTGCGCGTGAACCGACGAGTCGGCGGTGTAGCTAGCGGCGGTCGCGGTAGCCGAGCGAGCGGTGGTAGCGGCAGGTGTTGCGGGTGAACGGACGAGGCGGCAGCTGCGGGCGCTGCGGCGAGCGCGCGGCAGGCGAGGAGAGAGAGTGACGTCAGCGCGCACTGCGAGGGGAGCGTGATGTCAACGCGCAGCTGCGGCGTGACCTACTTGGCACCGCTCCAACACCTGCGGCGAGGGGAGCGCGTTGCGGCGCGTTCGTACGGACGCACGAAGGGACAGCGTTACACAGGCTACTCAAAGAGCTGCTTCGCATCTAAAAGTCGCGAATAGGTTGGGTGTGCCTGTTGTGTTCTCGGCGCCACGCAATTTGGCTGGATTGTGTCCGCTCATTGGCCGCGTTGAAGAAAGTCTGGATACGAGAAAAAGCATACCATATCCTAAGTGGCTTGCACGAAGGGCGTCGTGTATGAAATACCGATGTCAGTGTGGGAAAACCTATGTGGGCCAAACAGGCAGATGTGTGAATGTCCGAGCACGGGAGCACGAATTATTTTGTAATAAACAAAGGCGTGACGGATTTACCTGCGCACTGCAAGACATGCGGATGTGAACCAAGATTGGGTGAGACAAAGATATTTGGCAGGAGTGGTGATACCTTAGCTAGGGAACTTTTGGAGGCATAGCACATAAAAAACAGAGGCACTAGTTGTTTAGTGACACATCGGAGAAACATTGTTAGCTTGTGACCTCAACCTTTTGTCGTCTTTGTTAAGCCTCTACCGTATCTAATGGTTGAGGTATGCACAAGCTAACAATGTTTCTCCCAGAAAGTCTAGTTTCAGGTGCAGAGCCCCCATCCAGTTCGAGGAGAACAAGGACGTTAAACAGTGTAGGTACCTTTTTTTAGCCACGAGCTTTCCGTGAAATGAATTGTTGGCGCGACGCAGGTGGTGTGGGGTGGAGGGGGCGACACATGCCATAGGAGCAACTTCTGTTCCGAGCGTGTTTTCTCTTTTTCATCCTGCTTTCTAGGGCTGGGCACACAATGCATATGCAAGACATGTACAAGTAGGGGATTCTTGGGAAGCTTTCGCTCTTGCCATTTATATTAGTCAGGCTAACACCTGTCACCCAAATACCCCTGCACCCAACCCCCCCCCCCAATTTTTTTTGTTCACACGTGCTGCTCTTCTTCTCCCCTCTTTCTGAGAACGGGGGAGAGTGTGCAAAGGCATACATAAACGAACGCTGGAGAAGGCAGTTGCCGCCTTGACGAAGACAAGTCCGCTTGTCGAAACTTTGGCTCCCGCGACATTCCCTGTTCTAAATCGTACTTTGCTATTTGTTCATCGATTCAAGCATCCATCTTCCCCTGAGCTAGCCTTTGCCACGTGTCTCTATGGATGGATGGATGGATGCTATGAGCTTCCCCTTTGTAACGGGGCGGTGACATGTGCGCCACCAGGCTCGTAAGAAGATTTAAGAACTTTTTTCTCTCTTTGCGCCACCAAGGCCATCTGGTGATCACTTCACGAACTAGACGAGGTGGCTACGACGGACAACTACGGCAGACAAGCCTACGCCTTAAGGAGCTTCGCCCCTAAAAAAATCTTCATATCGACAACCAGATTCACCCGTGGTGGTAGCGACGGCATTCTACATGTCAGTAAGCGCACATGTCTCTGATTTCTTCGTTCTCTCTCATGGACTCCACATCTCGCTCACGCACGTCCTTGATATATCACCTTATACACATCGCAGCCAGCTTTCTGAAGGGGCGGAACTCCCAACTACCATTATCGTTTTTGCGACAGAGGGAAGTCTAGAAGAACGAACACAGCGTCGATGTTAGCTTTTCTCTGTATTTCAGGAAATTTTGCTTTGTTCTGTGCCACTTGAAGGCATGAGTCATTTAGTTCCCTGGTTTATTTTGACAGAAGAACGACACGAGCGCTTAATGGTTTACGCAAGCCCGCAACAGGAGACTCTCGGCAGCCCTTTAGAAGGATGTATTGACTTTATATGAAAAAAAAGGTAACTTCGCGGGTTGCAAGAATTCGAAGGATTATTTTGTATTTCTTTTCAACATTCACACGGCATTCTCATGTGTGTGGCTGCTGACTCACTACAGCCGACAAATGGCAAGCAAGAAACATTAAAAGGCTCATCGTAGAACTTTAGTTGACATGCAATTCGGATATTTCACAAAATTAGAGACGTCCGCTGAACCACACATCTTCAACCTATGTTTTCCCCACCGGAAGCCTATATTCGTTATTTTTTATGTGTTCACTGAAACACGCGTACCTCTACAATAACTGACATAGCCATACGGGATTATAATATGTGATGATTTATTTGGAAGCAGGAGGCGTCCATTCTAGGTAATTACAATACTTCTGCTTCCATGGGTTTAGCCGGACCACGGAGCAGGGCCGAAGAAGCCTGGAGCAGCATAGGCTGGGACGGGAGCTGATGCCGACTTCGCCGCCACGGGGTTACGGACTGGCTTGGCGTTGAAGACAGCGTCAGCGCTGTAACCGGGTGCCGTTCCGGGTTCGTTGGTGTCGACGGTGGCGCGGAAGCCATTAGCGTCGGCCACGTATGACACCCGCCGGAAGATGCCGTTGGCGTCGCGGTAGCCATAAGTTCCGGTCTTCACGTTGTTGCCGTCTCCCTGCTCCTTGTGGTAGGACCGAGTGCCGAACTCATCCACGTTATCGTAGCCGAAGCTGTACGGCTGCGGGGGCTGTCATTGGATGAAAATACGGTTTAGTACGGAAAGCACACGCCGGAAATCCGTGGATGTTTGCTTCAGCTGCAATGATATCTTTGAGATTACCTCCATTAAGCAACACATGTGATACTGACTCCTTGAAACGTTTGCATTCATTTCATCACTCGACATGCCGGTTATCTAATGATAACAACGTCGTGAACGATGGTGCTCTTCCAACTAGACGTCATCACATTCTCAACTTAAATTCACTTTTTGCCCGCACTACCGTGCTAAAATTCAGTTTTTCTTTCGTGGAATTACTGAACACTGGAATCAAGTTAATGAGCAAACAGACAATGAAGGCTAGGAAAGCATAGGGGAAGTTACTTGTGGTATTTTAATTGTGGAGAAAGTAGAAAGGAATTAAAGTGGACGAAAAGACCACGCACGCCGCCTTGGCCATGAGTGGCGCTGCCTAACACTCCCAGGATAATATGTACATAAATACACAATAAAGTGGACGGGGGGACGGGCCGCCTTCGTAGCTCAGTTGGTAGAGCATCGGACGCGACATCCGAAGGTCGTGGGTTCGGGTCCCACCGAAGGCAGGTTTGTCTTTTCGTCCACTTTAATTCCTTTCTACTTTCTCCACAATTAAAATACCACAAGTAACTTCCCCTATGCTTTCCTAGCCTTCATTGTCTGTTTGCTCATTAACTTGTTTCTAACAAATAAAGAACGAGCCCTTGACCCCTTCCCTTTCGTTATGAACACTGGAATGTTCTATTTGGTGCGGTGCCTGTACTGGCTATCTGATTATTTAGACGCACTTATATAAGATTTTTTTGCCATTTATTTCATTTAGATATCTGTTTTTGTTGAAACACTTGTGATATTGCTGTTTAAATTCCTTCCTTTTGTATTTATATACCCCATTCCTTCAATAGCTTTCTCGTGGGCTGCAGTATTTGAAAATAAAGTAAGTAATAAATAATTAAAACACCCCACTTTGTCCTCGCAAAAGTTTAACATAACAACTTGGTTGCTCTGCGTTCGAGAAAAAAACAACATTACTAAATTCGTAAGTATCCAGTGAAGCGTTAGTAAAATTTTTACGTTTTATGTGCCTTGGTTTTCGTGCATTCAGTAATACATGTTACGTTGTACCTCTGGGCAACCCTGTGTACCCCGAAAGAGTGGACGTGTGCCGCACAGGGACAATACGAACACACAAAACTTATGAATGAGGTAATCTGTCCTCCCAACGCCACACGAAGATTAACGTATTAAACTTTTCTGTGACCCTGGCTGAAAGCCTTATCACTTTTTAAAGTGCCAAGGACCCTATGGGATATTACCAGGTAGCGCGAACTATAACTGCAAAAGCTTTCGCAATGGACAACAGTAATTGAACCGCAGCGCTGCAGATTCAGAGTACTTTTCTGAAACGAGCAGCAACTTAAAGCTTTGTAACACAGCCATAGAACAGTCAGAAAAAGCGCAGGATTCTGCCAGAAAAAAGCAATCCTCGGTTGGGAGCAAACGTACGTAGATTGGTTCGACAGAAGAGACGCCAGGTGTGGCGGCCGCTACTGTTAGAGGTCCTCGAAAGCCACCGAAGAAGCGACCTTGTGGCCCAAATGGTCCCTCAGCGAGGACCACAGGAATAAGGGTAGCGACAATAACCTGTTAAAGTAGGGAAAAATGTGGCAATATACGAGACACTGCCTTTGTTGGCCGAAGTGCGGAGCAGCATGTCGGTCTCGCGCAAATTAAAGGTCTCTAGGAAGAGCGAAGATATACAAGGCGGCGTACACTAAAAGAAAGTTGGGCTGTCGTGGGAAGGCGCACCAAAGGCCTCGTTATTACGCCTAGTAGAAGAAATTCTTTTAAGAAATGGAAATTACACGAACGTCATTGGATTGCACCGCTCCAGCGACATCCGACGAACGTTGTGCCGAACCGGGCATTTGGCATTTAAAGTTCCATAAGCACTATTCTACCGACATGACTAAAGAAAAGGAAAGTAGAGCGAATGAAGCTCTACTTTTTTAATTGAAGTAAAGAAACGAATGATGCAACAGTTCTTTCCCGCCGGCGATACCTATTTTCGCTTTGCTTAGCCTCTTTTTGGACCTCCTTGGCGCTACAGAGAATTAATTACATTAGTGGTGCGTAAAGGAGCATGAAACCACAGCAAAATACCATTTGTAGTCAGAATAGTGTATTACTTTACTGGTTAATGGAAAGTGTCGCGTAAGATTTGCAAGGCTTTCTGGAAGCTTAAAGGTAGCGTATTTGAAGTATGAAGTAACGTAACTGACACAATCAATAGCAATGGCCAGAAGGCACACCAAATGAAGGGGCTTGTATTACTCCATGTTACAAGAACTTCGCCACTGGGAGCTTCCGAAATATGTTCATTGGCAACGCAAAGGGATTATCCATGCTTCAGGAATATAGCGTGCTTACCTTGGCAATCATGTTTCGGTGGATTACGTTTCTATGACAAATGCTTCTTAAATACCTTCTGCGTCTTTTGAGCAGCTTAGGCAGTAAGGAGCTAGGACGGTGTGAATGCTCAGCGGACATGCTGGGTGCTTTATAGTGTCGACAACGTAAACCTCTGTACGCAGTTTCGCTTTCCTCTTTCTTCTCCTGAAACACTGTCCAAGAACTAGGATGGCGCCACTAGAGTTTTGCTCTTTCATCCGGCATCTGGCGGCATCCTGTGCTCTAAGAGACTGTGCGGTTGTGTCGTTGTATACACACCACGACATCACGTTATGTGTCAAACACGCTCACTGAATTTATTATTTTTCTCGCGCGCCACGGCCTACTCGGAAGTGCCGTTCGTGATTTTGGCTCTTTCGGTTTTTTTTTTCGTTTTATGTATGCTTTCTTGCGCAGTTAAAACAGGAGCACACGAAGGGTGTCGGCAATTGTAGTACTGTATGCGTTAGTGGCACCTAAAGTTGTCACGAATGATAAAGAAATGAGAACAAGGGAAACGAGTTTGTCGGGCTTGTACGTCCCAGTGACGTCACTGGACTCTCCTCAAATACCCGTCAGACTCAACAGTTACTGCAAACGATCGTAGTCTCTTCACAAGGTCCGTTTGTTCATTATTGCGGAAGCGCTTTGCTGTGCGTCTGACGCTCCGCCACAAGCGAACAGTTGCCTTTTTCTATCAATGCCATATTATCACGAGGAACGTGGGCGCGACAAGTACCGTGTTCACTTTTTCTGACTTCTTTCTTCGAAGAAACTCTCTGCTTGACGATGCTCTGGAAGAAGGCAACGTTCACGGTTTCAAGTCCTGATCTGAGTTTGGACACCTACAGGGAAGAAATTACAGCTAACAACACGGAGTACCCATGCCGCTGCTCACCGGAATTCTTCACAAGGAAATGCTTGTGTGAGAAACGCTCGCAGGCCGCGCACCAACGTGTTCTGCAGAACCGTCCAAGAGTGACATTTCTCCAGAGTGTTGTCGAACCGATTCATTAGACTCGGAGGTTCTAAGGCAGCACTGCAACTGAAGTCCAGAGAAGAGCGCTCCCCTTCCACGGACGGTAAGGTCACTTGCTGGAAAAGTACCGGGGATGTGAGCGCCATGAACAGTGGTGCGGTTCCGCACTATACTGTTCAGCGAAACATAGGAAACGTAAAGAGCTCCAACTCAGCTGTTCCCATACAACTTGATTACCTTGGGAAATGCATCGAGGATAGCCGCGCGGCTAAACTGGTGATGAAGCTTGAAGACGCAGTTGCCGAACGCGACTATTGGAGGGAGCAAGCGATCACCGCTAGTGAGTGCTGTGAACAAAATTGAACCAACACTGCTTCGAGCACGGGAGGCGCTCAGCGAGCTGGAGACTGAAGTGTGTGGTCTGCGTTCATCACAGTATGAGCTGACGATGACAGCAGATGGTTGCTATTACTACAAACAGAGAGACGGATTCAAGTGCCGGGATTGTGAGTGTTCAGATATAGCAAGCGTCGAAAAATACTGTGATACAGATAACGAATTCCTTCACAACTTCAGCTCCCGGGGAAGATTGGCGGCTTGGTACGTCGATGCTCCTTACAACAAAACGCACTGTTAGTCGGTTTCATTTGAATCGGTGCCGCTGTGTCTGCAACTACACCAGTGTTTTCACTTTAACTAAGGCGAGGCGGTGCGACAGATATCAGTCGTCAGATGTAAGCGATGGACACCGGTGTATAGTAAGGTATCGCCCATGATATAATTAGGAGCCTCACATCTGCACAGAATAGCATAGAATAGAATAAAACTAGGAGCCTCAGAATAGAGGGCACAAGTGTTCGAATCTTCTAATCACCCTCATAGGATTAACAGGAGTATAGAATGTCCTTAATGTGACGTGTCTAACGAAAGCTTGTTATGCTTGTTTTTCTGTTCATTTATTCTGTTCTCATCATACAGCAGAGACGGGAGACAAATCTGGAAAGAAAAAGGCGGCAGGCATTGCCTCAATTGGGTTAGACAAACCTATCCTCTTTCTCTATTTCAGAATTTGTAGGGACGTGTTCCGGTGTTCTTTCAACAATTACCTATGGACCTGTGATCTGTCGGTTTGTACTGGGGCCAATAAATTTCTTTCATTTGCTGAGGCTGGTTTTGGTCTTGTGATAGTCGATGACTTATTGTTAAGAGGCTTTGGATACAAACCTTCTCCGACCTGGCGTCAAAAAGACAGCAATCAATGTTAAGAAGACGCAACATGCATTCCGATTACCAATACGAAGCATAAAAACTTGTTTTCTTACATTTCACCAGCAGGTACATTTATTTCAGTGAACCAGCATAGATATCTAGGCAAATAAATAAATGAAACTTAATCCCAAACTCATATGCTACCAATGCAATTGCCATTTCACAAGCACAAACACTTCCGAAAAATAAGCTTAGTGGATACTGGCCACAATCCATACTTTCAGTCTAGGATCCCGGAAAAATCGGGCCGGGAATGGCTCAAAAGGAAGTAGCTGTTTCCACATTTTCTAATAGCATTAAAGCAACTTTTCTCTATCCGTCATGCACTTCATGAACTCTTCATATTTGCTGATTCGACGAGAAATTACAAGGAAAATGTTTCGCGCCTTCTCAATTTCGTCCGGCCAACTCCGCACTTCGGTCAATGAAATACACTACTAACGAAACACCAACACGTTAAAGTGTTACATCGCCTTGAACGAAGTACTAACGCCTTTATATATTAGACCCAAGATTGTTTTGTCACACAAGTGAAGGCGTTGCGGCGTGTAGGCGGAATAAGAACAGCTGGCAAATAGCGCCGGGCACAGGCGCCTATATGCGCGCGCTCTTCAGTGCATGTTCGCCAAACGAAGAAGCCGTAGACAAATCTGAGCAACATGAAACTTTTGGGTTTTCTACAAAAGAAAGAAGAAAAAGATGGCATATCCAACGCGCAGTAGGAATCGGGAAAGCAAAATGGATTTGCATTGCTATCTCGCTATACCGATTTTGATACATATGAAGCTAACGAAACGGCCGCACGAGCACCAATACTGTGGCATGTAAACCATGCCGCTGATGACACTGCATGTCATGATTTTAATCTAATGACCTGTCACTTGCGTCTCCATGCAGTCGTGCTGTACCATCGCAATATTGGGACACATCCTAAATAATGAAACGCGTGATATGTAAATCATGCCTCTCATGACATGCATGTCACGGTTTTCATGTTCTTAGAACCTCTCACCATAGCAGCCAGGCATTGTTGTCTCGCCATACCAATTTTGGTATGTATCAGGTTAACGAAACGGCCCTTAGAGAACCAACACCCTGGCACGTAAATCATGACGCTAATGCCATGCATATCATGATTTTCATGTTATTGCCTGTTATTTTTGATCGCTATGCAGTCATGTTGTGCCATACCAATTTTTCTATACACCCCATTAACGAAACGCCCAGGAGACCAAAAAGACCGTGGCACATAAATGATGGCGCTCATGACATGCAGGTCATATTTTTCGTGTCATGACGTGTCATGACCTGTCATTTATGTTAGACATGCAGTCATGTTGTGCCATACGAATTTTCGTATACATCCCATAAAGAAACGGTCAGGAGAGCACCAAGATCATGGCATGTAAATCATGGCGCTCATGACATGGATATCATGATTTTCTTATTATAACCTGTCGTTATGTTTGTCATGCAGTCGTGTTCCGGCATGCATACGAATATTCGTATACATCTCATCAACGAAACAGCGAGGAGAGCACCAAGACCATGGCACGTAAATCATGCCGCTGGCGGCATGCATCCCATGGTATCCAAGTTATGACCTGTCATTTATGTCGGTCATGCAGTCATGTTGTGGCATACTAATTTTCGTGTACATCCCATTAACGAAAAGGCAAGGAGAGCACCAAGACCATAGGATATAAATCATGCTGCTCATGACACGCATGTCATGATTTTCATGTTATGACCTGTCATTTATGTTCGTGATGCAGTCATCTTGTGGCGCACTAACTTTCGTATACATCGCATTACGAAACGGCCAGGAAAGCACCAAGATCGTGACATGTAATACCACTCATGACAAGCATGACATGATTTTCATGTCATCACCTGTAATATACATTCTTCATGCAGTCATGTTGTGGCACACTAATTCTCGTATACATCGCACTAACAAAAAGTCCAAGGGAGCACCAAGACCGTGGCATGTAAATCGTGCCATTGATGACATGCATGTCATGATTGTCATGTTAGGACCTGTCAATTATGTTCGCCTTGCAGTCATGTTGTTGGATAGCAATTTTCATATACATCCCATTAACGAAAAGACAACGAGAGCACCATGACCGGGGCATGTAAATCATGCCACTAATTACATGCATGTCATGATTTTCATGCTATGACCAGTCAATTTGTTCGTCATGCAGCCATGATATGGCCGACCAATTTTCATGTACATCCCATGAACGAAAAGGCAAGAAGAGCACCATGACCGTGGCATGTAAATCATGCCACTCGTTACATGCATATCATGATTTCCACGTTATGACCTGTCACTTATGTTCGTCATGGAGTCATTCTGTGGAATACCAATTTTTTATACATCCCATTAAAGAAACGGCCTGGAGAGCACAAAGTCGTAGGCGGCGAGATAGATAGATAGATAGATAGATAGATAGATAGATAGATAGATAGATAGATAGATAGATAGATAGATAGATAGATAGATAGATAGATAGATAGATACGCTCAAAGACGCCGAAGTTCGCTTAATATACTTCGCGTTTAAAATGCAAGAATACAATAAGAACAGTACGCAGCCCCCGCTAAGTCGCGCAAGGCCAGATCATAGTGAAGGTGGCCGATGTTGTGCTGAAAAGAGTCACTTGATAGTCGTGTGATATTCTGGCGGGAACATATCCCGTGGCATTGCGTTAGGTGATTTTAGCGGGAACATGTCGAGTGATCGCCCAAAAAGCATGTAACCCAGTGTCACGTGACATGTTTCTGCCAACATTACGTATCACTATATCACGTGGCATATTTACGTCAAAATGACGCAACGCAATGTTGCGTTGCCTGTATCCGCGAAGATTACGTAACGGAACGTCACGTGAAATGTTCCCGCCAAAATCAAGTGGCGCAATGTCCCTTGACATGTTCCCTCAAATCGCGTAAGGAAATGTCGCGTGACATGTTCTTGCCAAATTCACCTAACGCAATGTTACTTGATATATTCATGCCCATATTACGTAACGCAATGTCACGTGACATGTTTCCGCCAACATCACGTAGCGCAATGTCATGTGACGGGTGTCACCAAAATCACGCGACTCATTGCCAGGTGCACGCTTCCGCCAACATCATGTAACGCAATGTGACGTGACAGGTGTCCGTCAAACTCCCGTAACGCAAGGCCACGTGATATCGCGTGATGCCCGACAAATTATGACTAGGTTGAACAGCTCCGCTTTGAAAACTGGCACTCTTGACATATTACGGCTTGCCAAAGCAGCTAAAAAAGTCACAGTTTCGCCGCAAGGTCGAAGCAATGAATGCGATAGCAAGAAACTAATGCTATACGAAGTGAGGCTCGCAGCTTCAGGAGCAATATTAATTGTAGCAAACATGCACTAGCTAAGTGAGCGCCTCCCGTGGGCAGCGCGTGCTGGTACGAAGGGCTTTATACGTTGTGTGTCACAAAGCTAGGGGAGACCGCTATATGAACAAACAAAAGATGAGCGCGAACTATGAAGTGAAGCACGCACGAAACGAACGCACAGATATACACCGAACGAGCGCGAATGAGCTGTCACAATGGATACTCTCAGTTTGAACAGCGCTCCTGTTGCAAAGCCTGCCGAAGCAGCGAAGGAAACCAGCGTGCTTCAAGTGTCGAGCTGTTACACTTGATAGTTCGCGCTCATCTTCTGTTTGTTCGCTTAGCGGCGTCCCTTGAGCTCGAGTTACTTCCATCCTTCTTCCTCACTAACACCACGGGTGATGCCCACGTGCTCGTAGACGGCTGAATGATATCGTCACGCAGCCTTATTTCGACTTGTTGCTTGATGGCCTCGCGTTCCCGTGCCGAAACTCGGTAGGGGCTCTGGCGGAGAGGACGGGCATATTCGTCGGTTATGATGCGATGTTTCGCGAGAGGGGCCTGACGAAGCCTCGATGACGACGAGAAGCAGTCCTTGTATTGCTGGAGTAAGGCCTTGAGCTCCCTTTGTTGCTGCCTAGAAGGGCCTTGATTGACGTCGAAGGCGGGCGCGGACACTGCGGTCGTCGTTGCGGGTCCGTGAAAATCGGTGAGGGCGAAGGCATTGCTTACTTCCACAAATTCAGTCAGGTGCGCTACCGTCGTGCCCCTATTCTTGTGCTTATATTCGTTGCTGAAGTTCGTCACCATTACCTTGGCTTCGGCGTTGTAAAGTTTGGCTATGCCTCTTGCGACGCACATCTGACGGTCTAGGAGCAAGTTCTGGTCGCCTGCGACGATACCTTGAAAGTTGGTAGGCGCTTTGGTGCCGACGGAAATGATGACGCTCGACAGTAGCGGGATGGTTACCTGCTCTTCTGTCACATTCAAGGCATGATAAGCGACGGTGCAGTCTGACGGCGTCGCATTATCCGTGGACAGCGTGATTGACCTGGATGTTACGTCAAGAATGGTCCCGGACCACTCCAAGGCTTAGCTGGCTTGAGCAGAAGCTCCTACATGGATGTAAACATTAACAAATATATAGGTACCCGCAATAGCTCCGCGATGGATGTAAACATGTACGCCCATAGCTACCCGCAAAGGTCCTCCATGGATGTAAATAATACTACAAACAGATCCACTCAATATGTCAGGTCAAGCGGAGTAAACCTATTACTCCGCATGACCGGAGTTTATTAAACTGTTATCGGGGAATGCGCTAGAGGACAAATCATTTACTTCCATCTCGGCTAATTTTCGCTTACAGTGCAGGGACTTGATAATCGGGGAGAAATTCGACATATAATGAAAACGTTCGACTTGGGCTTCATCGTATTGTATTTGAGAAGTTCAATTTGACAAGTTGAGCACTGCAGCATGAAGCTTCTCAAAAGAGGTATACAACAGTTGCGTTCACTCCGGCCAAAAGGATTTAGCTTCTGCGTCCCAACCAATGATAACTGGAGCTTGTGCACCGCCAAGCCCGAGCACATTAAAATAGGTGGGCCGGGGGTAACAGAAATTGTGTTTAAAGCGGGTTCGGACAGAAATCCGGTTTAAATAAACTTTTACGATCATGTGTTGCAAGGATCGGGTGAAATCGGGGTCTATCCGAGAGCGATCAGGCCCAATTATATCTTTTCGAGGAAATAGAGCTGCAGGCCTACGAACCAGAAGATGACCATTTTGAAACTGGCGTGAAATGAAAATTGCTTTGCTCCCATAATGCAAGTCTTATGGATCTAGTTTTCATAGTAATTGAGTTGGCGCGATTTTTATGGTTGGGGTCGGGGAATATATAGGTGCAGTTCGTGGACGCATGATTTCTTCAGCCCGTTTAGAAAATACCTGCTCTATCAACAGAGGTCCATAGGACCCGATATCATTATATAGAGTTTTTATGGAAACCAATCACATTGCCTATCTTTATATTGCAACGAGGCTATGCAGTGGGGGATCTGTATACGTTCCATACGTCGTATGGAACGTATGGAAGAGCTTCTTATACGTCGATATTTGATGGTAATCGGCACGTCTTCACCAAGGTGAGATCAACTGTTCTTTAATTGCGCAAAATGTGACATACATGTCGGTCTGCTGTACTACCATTTCGGGAAAGAAAGTTTGAACGGACCATTGATTTACCAAAATCCGTACAGATGTTATCTCAACGATTTATGATGTTATGTTATTGCGATAGCAATTATATGGAATGTCTCCACGGGTTTTTGCCGTCGCCGTACCCGTAATATCCCGCACAAAGTCCAAATTGTTAAACCTTTGCGCATCGTACCTTTTAACCGCAGGTAAAAGCACGCTAGCGGGGCCGCCGAACGCGGTTGAAGCACAGATCAAACGAGCACAGCCCATCTCCGTCACTCGAAGAGCACGTGCGATAGCACCACCCCGCTCGGGAGGCCTGCGTCAAAGGGGAAATGCCCCGCTCGTTCTTAACGAGCTTGAAAAAGAGCGAGAGGACGGGGGGGAGGGGTCTCGCTTGAGCAGCCACTGTGGACTTTGCGCCATCGCCATCGCTGGCGCGCGCGCTATCTCGGCAGCCATCAGACGTGCTGCGTACTGCGTAGGAGCACGTTACTCATGTGCTCCATTGCAGGGGTCTTCCACATATACAATGCCCTCGACATATAGCCCTCACGCGAATGCGTCTACGACTGCAGGAAGGAGCGCGCTCCCTTGATGCCCCTGTGCTGGGGCAAGTCTCTCGATGGTGCAAAGTGCACTCTGCTTACCACGGTCGCGCGCTGTGAAGCACGTGCCAGAAGGCATCAAAAGAACATGACTTAGCTGGCAGCTCTGCTGGGCCATTGTCTCTGCCGCTCGACCGTCAAATGGTACTTCAAGCACCCGCATGCTTACTCAATAAGCCCACGTTCACTAACATTCAGACTGCCCCCAAAGCTGCTAGCCTTACATCTCTATATCATATCATGCATTGCTATCGCATTGATTGCTTCGCCCTTCTGGCGAAACTGTGATTTTTTTATGTTTATTTACAAAATACAGCGGACCACAATTCGTTCCTTGCAGGAACTGCGCTGATTGCATACAGCGCAGAAAGAAAGGAAGAAAAACAATCAAGGGAGCAATAAGAAATATTGAAATTAAAAATATAAATACATAGCACCTATAAAATAGATGAATACACCGAATATCATAAGCATACAGAACGAAAACATGAGCAACGCGTTTAACTGTGAAGCTCACATCAGGCCGGAAGTTCCACGGAGACAATGTTTCGAGGACGAAGGAAAATTTGTCCCTTTGTCATCAAGAAAAGACGGATTAACAAAAAAAAAAAAGGCCGGACCTGCGCGGAACCGCAGGACAGTGGCATCGTAAGCTGGAGGACCGATGTTCGAGGCCATTTTAAACGCTTGGGGAAACTACTGCAACTAGAGGTGGTAGGTATCCGGATCGTCATAACTCTTATCATTTCGCCAAGTAGGGAAGTACCCACTACGTCATAATTACTGCGGCATTGTGACATGCAAATCTGTATAACTGGACATCTTAGACGGTCTCTTGGCGTCGTTTTCCCCAGAACGGACCGAACTCTCGGCCCGGCGTCGACGGCGAGCTGCGGTTTGGGCTTCTCTCTGCACAGCTGTCTCTTGTGCCCGACGTTGCCTTGCTGCAGCCGCGCGCGTAGCTTTGCGATTCGCTTCTTCAGCAACACACCTTACGAAAACGCGCCATCAGGTATATCGAAGAGCCAAGTCAGGTTGCTGTCGGGGCTGCGCACGTCGCCTGCCGGATGTCACATGGCACGATAAGACGCGATGAAGTGCAGCTGGTCGTAATAGTGATGACGGTAAAGTTGAAGAAGATTGTTTCATAATGATGATGATGTTGATGACGCCTCTGTAATGGGTACAGAGTTACGAAGCATGCATGCCTGTGTCCTTTGAAATGATTCCTCGAACTCGTTATGCAATCCACTTTCCGCGACGAATAGTGGCGTATTATTATTATTCTGCCACGTAACATTACATTTGCTAAGGCGATTCCCCGGCAGATGTTATACCTGTTTAGGTGTTTTAACGATGACTTTTCAAGCACAGGCGTAGCTCAGGTCACTGCAACAGTGCATTATGCAATTTGCGAATTTCTTAGCGCACAGTAATAAATACCATGTATGAAAAAAAAGCAGGCGTAGCTCAGTGTCAGAATGGTCGACTGCCATGAGGAGTGTGTGGGTTCCAATCCACGCCGAGGACGATTTGGAATACCCCTCGGGCCTTGTTATTTATTTTTTTCTGAAATTTGCGCGATAGCGGTTACGGACACAGGCGGCGGCGGCGGCGGAAAACTACGGCGCAAAAACGACCCTTGCTGTGATCTCATAACAGCTGACGCTGTAATATGCGTGATCGTACAGCGTAGGCTCTGTTGACAAATGGGTGATGTTGCGGCTGGCTCTAAATATATTTCGTGATTAATTAACTGCTCTAGGAACTTAAAGCGAATCATATGCTTCGTTGTCTTCCGGTGGGGAATGTCATTTGTTAACATGAGAGGTGCGGGGAGTAGGTGCGCTTGTACTTGGAATAAATGAAACAAATAGCTTTTCTCTCAATTCTGCCTTCCTTTAATGTTATATTTATTGTACGGGTACCATGTGATACAAGCGTACTCCAGCATGCGCATACTGAAATAGATAAAACTACACAATATAATGCTGGCAGCTCAATTCCTCAATTTGTGTTGTAAGAAGGAAAGTTTACGGAGGACGGAGTAAAAAAAATTATTGCTTATGTGCAAATTCTGGGCAAGTACACAATGTGGTGATAAGGTATTTATAATTTTCACTTTCCCTTAGCGATGAAGCGGGGAATGTGTATTCATATTTCAATGGTATTTTCTTACGAGTTAAACCTATGACTACTTATATGTGCGTAATATCCATCCTTCTTATCGTCAACTGATTTCAGTATCCTAATTCACCTCCCGCACTTATATAATGCAGTTTTAAAATAACTCCATTTTTCGCCCACTTCACATCAGCCTTATCTACATAACTATACTACGGTGCGCCTTATTTCCCTCATTCATTGGAATCATTTAGACAGTACCTGCAGCGGTTTAATTAAGTTGCAAATCACAAAAACATAAATTCCTACATACATATGAGCTTTATTCCTGCTGGTAAACCGGCTTTCGGTATCGCTTGAAGTCTGCTTGAACTTGTTTGAACCTTCATTGCATGGTTGTACGTGAAATATTTGTGTTAGTGGCACCGGTGCGCTTATAAACCGCAAGATCACGGACAACATAATGTTGAAATAATTACCTTGGATTTACTATTACTCTTGGTAAAGGGTAGAGGCACAGATGCGAAAGAGTAAAGAAACATTTGTGGTGCCTCGTTTCTTTGCCTGTGTCCGCATCCGCCCGCACTGTCATCATGCGAAAATCCACAACCGACTTGTGCACGGTAAGCGCATCAAGCACATCGATGAAGGACCTCGGCAGTGCGTCGACGGTTCCGTGCGAGTCAAGCATGCGCTTTAGTTTAAGAAATATAATTCGGTGGTACAATCATTGTAGTGAAAACCGCTGCTTTATTCAGAAACAGGAGTCGTCAATTCTAAGTACATTCGAATTACGTCTGCTTCTTAGGACTTAGCCAGACCACGGAGCACGGCCGAAGACGACCGGAGCAGCGTAAGCTGGAACGGGAGCTGATGCCGACTTCGCCGCCACAGGGACACTGACTGGCTTGGCGTTGAACACAGCGTCAGCGCTGTAACCAGGTGCCGTTCCGGGTTCGTTCGTGTCTACGGTGGCGCGGAAGCCGTTAGCGTCGGCCACATATGACACCCGCCGGAAGATGCCGTTGGCGTCACGGTAGCCATAAGTTCCGGTCTTCACGTTGTTGGCGTCTCCCTGCTCCTTGTGGTAAGACTGTGTGCCGAACTCATCCACGTTGTCATAGCCGAAGCTGTACGGCTGCGGGGGCTGTAATTCGATTAAGACTCACTTTAGTACACAAATACTCACTGGTATTCTTAAAAGGGTAGGCTCGTTTGATGTCAACATTGGAACCAAGTGCACAAAAAAATTCATCATCCTGAAATCGATGGACAAGAAATCCATTGCGAAATTGCGACACCTCCACGTAAACTTTACTGCAATTCCTCCTTTGAATGTGTCTGCGTCTTGCATAAAACAAATAGTGGAACTTATTGAGTGTATCTGTAAGCGTAGCATATTTCACGGGAACTGTGCAGTTGCTTTCAAATTATGAATAAAGAAGGGTGTGTCTGATTACGCGTTTCAGGTATTTTGTACTTGATCTATATAAGCTTGATCTATATAAGGTTTGTGTGACTTTTTAAGCACATCAGGGGGACGAGATGACACTAACTTGCAAAGTACAACGATGAGACTGGTTTGGCAGATGACGAAAGGAAATAACCTACATCGCGTGAATCTTGATTCCGCTTTTTGAAAAATTACCACAAAGTGAACATTCGATTAGAACGTTCTTGCTAATAGTACGAAGGACATTCCAGTAACAAACATTCATCCGTGGCTGGAGCAGACGTACATAGATTGGTGCGACTGCAGAGACGCCTGGTGTGGCGGCTGCAGCTACGAGAGGTCCACGAAGGCCACCGAAAAAGCGGCCCTGTGGCACGAATGGTCCCTCAGCAAAGACCACTGCGGGGATGAGAGTAACGGCCACAATCTGGAAAAGAACGAAAAGTAATAATTCATCGCATAATTCACTACATTCGTTTGTACAAGAAAACGTCTGCACAAAACCTGCCCTTGTGGCAACAAGGTGCAACAAAAATTGCTTGCCATCGTTCAACTCATCTACGTTGGGTGTCTTGGATCTGATCGAGAGGAAAATAAAATTACCGAAGTCAGAATTCAGCCTGTGGGCGCACGTTCGGTAAGGCCACGCTAAAGGCAGTGAAATAACCACGATGCCTTAAAGGAAAAGCGAAGCGCACCACCTATAAACCACTTCAAGGGAACCCTTCTATCTTTGGGCTGTGCGCGTAGTTACAACCATCTTCTAAGTTCTTGAGCGGCTACGCTCTTTAATGCTCGCAGCACCTTGCACGGACATAGAAAGACCTACAAGTTTCATGGACAGACTTGTTCCTCAGGGAAGGCGAACTCCTATCTTAATTGTCTGAAGTACTCCTGGCCTTCCGTAGGCTCAATGTGCAAAGTGAAACGCACAATGCAGTCGGGGGCGTTCGCCACAGTGGGCACCAAGTGTAGTTTGCACACAAAGAAAGCTCCGCGCAGAACGTGTAAACTCAAGATATACAGCTCTTGCGGGTTTCTATAAGAAAACATACATACCTTAGCGATCATTTTTGTTGTAGTCCCTGTGTGATGTTTAGCTATCTTCTCCCACTTGCTTGCCTGTCCTTAGGAGAGACGAGCAGCTAGAGCGATGTGACTGCTCATGAGACGTGCTGAATGTTTTATAGCGTTTGGAGCGCTGCCCTCTGCAACGCAGTTTCTCCTTCCCACTTTCTCTCATTCTCAACCATGTTCTAGAACTAGGAAGGCATCGCAACATCTTGCTCTTTGGGCCGGAACTCGGCGGCTTCTTGCAAACCAAAAATTTGCTGTTGTGTCGCGACGTACACTTCACGACACCGCGTTACGTGTCAAGCACGCTTAACTAATTTGTTTTCTACGCGCACGCTGCCGCTGGGAAGTGTACAGTGCGCAATCCTAGTTGTACCCGCTTTCCTGCACGTTGTGTCGTTTTTGTTTTATTGTTTTTTGAGCAATGAAGTTTCAACTACCCACAGTGACGATGCTGTAAGTCAAGGCATTTGGTTAGCACTCTTTCAGAATTCCAAGAGCAAGGAAAATAAGAACAAGAGAAAAGATTTTGCCAAGCACATACTTTCAATGTACGTCGCAGTATTCTGATTTGGGCTAGTTGGTTCATGGTCAACTGGAGAATATAGAGCAAAATAACACAGACAAAAAACACACGTCCTGTCTACTGTGTTTTTCTATATGTGTGTTACTTCGCGCAGTATTCTCCAATCATTCCTGGCATGGCGCGTTCTCGCCCCAATATGATATTTTAAAATAGGTTAGCATACTTTCCATGCTGTGACACTGTGCCGGCGCGGTACACACGTAGGTATTTCAGCCAGAAACACCTGCGGCTGAAATACCTCCATAGCCAACGCGCGCCTTTCGCTCTCTCTCTGTCTCTCTCTCTCTCTCACAAGACAGCAGAGGCACGCGCCGGGAGGCACGCGCCGAGGCGAACGCCGAGGGCGAGCGCGTGCCTCGCAGCACGCGGGTTACGCCTGACGCCTGACGCGTGACAAGGTTAGACTAAGAGGAGCTTCGCCCCTAAAAAATATTTACGTATACTAGAAATTGGTTACGATTACGTCGTATGAGCTCGAGGTGAAGTTTCCATTTTCATGTTTTTCCTGTACGTATGTTAAGCTAAGGCTAGCACGTTAGATGGTGGAGAGGAAAACTTTTCAGTGAAAATTGTAGTGGCGCCTTTGAAACGACCCGGAGAAGTCGCAGAGGAGGACGAAGATCCGACTGTTTCTTTCTGCATCCTCGGCACATCAACTGGTTTGACTTTGAGTCTTTCAAGCAAACGTCTCCGGTATTGAGACTATACAGTAGACATGCCGCGATTAAATAATAATATTTGGGTTATTACGTCTCGAAACCACAATGTAGATATGAGAGATGCCACACTGGAGGGCTCCGGAAATTTCGACCACATGTGACTTTTTAAAGCCCACTGATACCCTACAGGCCATGTGCGTCAGTATTTCGCCTCCATCGAAATGCAGGCGCGACTTTCGGCGTTTGATCCCGCAGTCTTGGCATCATCAGCCGAGTGCCTTAGCCATAGATCAACGCGGTGGGGCCTGCATTTTCAGGCGAAGTACATTTTTTAACATTATGTTCCATGTGCGAAGCCCTCCTTTGTTGATCGACTTCTTTGAAGTCTTTCTCCAGCGTGGCGCTGTTGAGGTGGTTCTCTTCAAAAATAGCTTTTGTGAAGTTCACGTTGAAAGAACGTACCTACAAATAAGCATTTAAGAAGAATGAAATTCCATGTCCCATTATTTGTGCACTATCCATCTTAAGACATGGATGTATGGTTACCCGGGTTATTAGGTAAAACATCATGTGTGGACTTATTAAAGCTTCATTGTGTCCGGGTGCCTAGGTGATGAAGTTGTCTGATATGATGGAGCGTAATTCGTTGCCGTTTGGCGTTTGTTAAAAGAAGTAGAGGGCATCTTGCTTGCCCGGAAGCGGTTAGCTATGTCTTCAGTTGTTATTCTCTTGATATTTCTCAGTTAAAAAACGCAAAATAACCGCCTAATCATAAGTGACAGCAAGCTATGTCGTCACTAAGTAAAGCTAAGTGCCCATCACAATGATTGGCAAATACACAATTCTGAATATTGAAATATATTTAACTGGGTGTAAGTTCACAAGTTGGTGTACGTATGGTATGCTGGCCTATCCCCAAACGTAGAGGCCGTGTTTTAAAGGCCGAGCATTTCTTTTTCAAACCAGCAACTTTGACCGCATCTATCTATCTATCTATCTATCTATCTATCTATCTATCTATCTATCTATCTATCTATCTATCTATCTATCTATCTATCTATCTATCTATCTATCTATACCCCAGCTAGCACACAAGACCAAAAAGACGTCTTTTGGGGGGATTAACGTCTTAATGACGTCTCAAACACGTCACTAGTTCAACTAGTCGCGCGTTTGGTAGAGGTTGCATTCTCAAAGGAGTTGGCTGTTCGAAGTGTTTTGTTTAATGACTAGGTATAAGGGAACAGGTGTTTTTTTTAATGTGAAACAGGGCAGAATTTGGAGACTCTCAGCTTGATCCTGCACATGTAGACCTGATCGTTATTTGAAGTCCTTTTTAGGAGTAGCTTCACGTGCTCTGCCAATATCTTCTTTTTTCTTTTTTGGCTTCCAACTGATGCTTGCCCGTCTGATCGCCGTTCATGTCAGATTTGCATAGATGTGCGTAATACAGTGCTTTGTAGAGAGCCACTTCTGTATTTTGTACATGTAAATGAGAATATTGCTTCTTTTTTTCTTTTTCGTCGCCTCAACACTGTCTCCAGTGTATTCGACTTCAAGCACGTATGTAGCTTCTTTATGAAACTGAGGCTGCTTCGATGCAACGTTTCTCGCTGCGACAGATTGTGCGCTACATTGCGACGTTGCTCATTATACCGATTTTGTAAATATTTCATGAGCCACTTTCTTTGAAGGTCACTTTGGTCAATATTCATTGACACTTGATTGATGTTCTTGGTTGTCTTTTAAAGTTTGCCTCATTACATCAGCTGATGACCTAGGCGAATTTTCACTTTCATATCTGAGTCATATTTGAGTTCTTTTGTTTATATTCCTTGATTTTATGCGGTGAAGATACTGCACAACATGATTGAAAGCGGCTATCACAGTCATGCATTGTTCTGTCTCTGCTCATATAACCGGATGCGCTGCTCTCATGGTGAAAAGCGCATAGTCGTTTGACTGTTGATTATTTTGTGATTACTAGTGCTCTTTCTGTAAGCCTCTAGCGGTCAATAAGCTCCAAATATATTTAAAGTATTCCTTCTACAGATCATTTTGAATATTTCTCGTCTTATTTTTCCCGCATTTCTCATTTTGTTTTTTTTAAACTTGCACAAGCTAATTTCTCAATAAAATGTTTATGTAGCAGTGTTTCGACTTCGTGAACATTGGCACAGAGGCCTCCTTGTTAGGCCGCGTGCCATGAAACTATCTGTCCTGCACTGTAGAAAGATGTCATAACTATTTTTGGTAGATTTACTTTATACTCTACATATTGCATGCTAGGTTGATTTTTGTATCCATGACAACCAATTTTGAATTAAATGCTAAGACTGATGAAGCTTTTGTTGAGACCTGTGTACCTACCTTACTGCACTACTTTTGCTCTGTTGCACTCAGTGCTGATGCCTTTAACCACGAGAAAAAAAAGAGTTCCAGGTAAGTGCGATGTCAGGAGCTCCTCCTAGGACGTAACTACTAAAGTACTCGGCTGGCACTACCCCCCACTCTGCAGCACCGAAAAGATTATGGTGCAGCTGGTAACATAGTCGGTCACAGCTACTACCAGAAAGGCAGGGAGGGCGTCCGCTGATGGGGGTGCCCCCCGAAATTATGATCCCCTTGACACCTTCAGAACCACCGAGGTAATGCCTTAGGGGTGCAAAAAATGTCTTTTGGTTATTTGTACCCCTAAGGCGTTAGCTTACATTCTGAGGGTGGTAATCAGATCAAAATTTTGGTGAGCCCGCCCAGTTCCCGAGCACGATTCCTGCTTCTTTTTCAGATTACGGCTAACGTTTCAGGAACAGCTTTTTGACGACGTCTTTGGTAAGTCTTTAAAAGGATTCAGAAATACCGGTAAATGGGATTATTAGAGGCTACCCCAAGCCGTCGAAAGGACCAGCTTTTTGATGACGTTTCGAAGACGTTCAGGAAACGTCTCGTTTATGTGCAACAAGACGGACATTAGACGAGATATACGACGTCTTCTAGACTAAAACTCTTCGCGTGTTGTTTCTGCGCCGTCGTTAACGTCTCGGATATCCGTTTTGAAGACGTCTTAAATCCTTTGTGTGCTAGCTGGGACAGCCGCCTACATCTCGAGGCTCTCCTGATCGTCTAATTTATTGATACGGAGGAAAATTGACATGCAGGGTGTGAATGCACGACGAACATGAATTATCGATCTCGACACCATTCATGTGAAACGTTTTTCACACATGTCAGAGCTATCGGTTCCTCACATGTGGATGATACGCGAACACGGAATACGCGTACGCGCCACCGGAGATTTAACGTTAGCATTACAGCCTATGCCGGTCAAGGAAAAACAACAGCAGAGAGTGGGAACTTCATGAGAACACACCTTGTGTGCATTGAACAAGAGTTTATATTAGCAGACAGACGTGGGCTAATCAGTAGAGGCAACCTACCACGTGAACCTCCCACACGATGTCTACAATTAAACCCTCGCCCTTAGTGTCCAGCAGCTGCAGCACATCTGTCCACGGCGGCGGTCAGCTCTGTGAAGCACCAGAGGGCAGTAATAATCACTGGACCCGGACAGGCCGCCACTGGAAACTAAACATTGGAACGTTCAATGCAAGAACCCTTTCAAGCGAAGCTAGATTAGCGGAACTGCTCGAGGAACTAGAGGGAATTAATTCGGACGTCATTGGCCTTAGCGAAGTTAGAAGAGCAGGTGAAGCTTACATAGTCTCAAACAATGGACATGTCCTCTACTATAGAGGATTACCCGAAAAGAGAGAATATGGCGTCGGGTTCCTAATTCACAAAAATATAGCGGGCAACGTAGATGAATTCTACAGCATTAACGAAAGGGTAGCATGCGTCGTAATAAAACTAAATAAGCGGTATAAACTTAAGATTATCCAGGGATATGGGCCAACAACGAGCTACGACGACGAACAAGTGGAGCAGTTATACGAGGATATCGAATTACCAATAACAAAAGTACGGACACAATATACAGTAGTCATGGGAGATTTCAACGCAAAAGTAGGAACAAAACGAAGCGGAGAGCAGGCGATTGGCAACGACGGCGTCGGCAGTAGGAATAACCGTGGGGAAAGGTTAGTACAATTTGCCGAAAGGAACCAGCTCCAAATAATGAATACGTTTTTCAAGAAACACAAGAATAGGAAGAGGATGTGGAAAAGCCCTAACGGGGAAACAAAAAATGAAATAGACTTTATAATGTGCGAACAACCAGGTATAATTCAAGACACAGAAGTAGTGTGGAAGATAAAATGCAGTGATCACAGATTAGTAAGGGCGAAGGTTGTACTTAACCTCAAGAAAACACGAACTAAATTATTTACTAGAAAAAAATGCAATATAGAGGTAATCAGAGCGAAGGACGAAGAATTTAAAGTCGACCTTAGCAACAAGTTCGAGGCCTTAGACGTAAACGGTGACGATTTACAAGAAATAAACAAAACCCTAACGAAAACAATCCTTGAAACTGCGATAGAAGTCGGGGGCAACAAAGCAAGAAACAAGTAAGCTGTCCCAATCTACCAAGGACTTAATAAAAAATCGCCAACAAATGAAAGTAACTTCATCAAAAGATAAGATAGAATTCGCAGAACTATCAAAATTGATCAGTAAAGCCAGGCAAAGAGATGTAAGAATCTTTAACATGAGAGAAATAGAGAAAGCAGTAGAAAAAGCACCAGCATTATATCGGTCAAAAAGAAACTGCACTTAGGACAAAACAAAATGCATGCGCTAAAAGATCAACAAGGTAACGTTATCAACAGTTTCAACGAAATTGTAAAGGTAGCAGAAGATTTCTACTCGGAACTGTACAGCTCTCAGACAGACCATACAACTTTAATGGAAATTGAACCAGAGGAGGACACCGAAATTCCATGTATAACCGCCGACGAAGTCAAAAAAGCTGCCAAAGGCATGTCCCGCGGTAAAGCAGCTGGTGAAGGTGGTATAACAGCCGACTTGATCAAAGACGGAGGAGATATTGTCCTTCAAAATCTGGCATCGCTCTTCACGAAATGTATCAAGACATGTAGTGTACCGCGCAGCTGGAAAAATGCTAATATAATCCTTATCCACAAGAAAGGTGACATAAAGGAGTTAAAGAATTACGGACCAATCAGCCTGCTCCCAGTAATATACAAGCTATTTAAAAAGGTAATCTATACGAGGATAAGAGAAACACTCGACTTTAACCAACCGAGGGAGCAAGCTGGTTTTAGGAAAGGTTACTCGACAATGGACCACAGCAACGCTATCAACCTAGTAATTGAGAAGTACGCGGAATATAACAAACCGCTTCATATGGCGTTTATCAACTACGAGAAAGCATTTGACTCCATAGAAATACAAGCAATTTTAGAAGCTCCACGTCGACAAGGGGTACCTGGCGTATACGTGAAAACCATAAACAACGTATACAAAGATTGCACAGCCACACTACTCCTACATGAGAGAAGCAGAGAAATCCCGGTCAGGACAGGTGTGAGACAACGAGATACAATATCCCCGATGCTGTTCACTGCATGTTTAGAGGAAGTCTTTAAACGTCTGGACTGGGAAGAAAAGGGCATTCGAATAGATGAACAATATCTAAACAATTTAAGATTTGCAGACGACATTGTGCTCTTTAGCAATGATGGTGATGAATTACAAAACATGATTGATGGCCTAAACAGGGAAAGTGTTAAAATTGGATTAAAAACGAATAGGCAAAAGACCAAAGTTATGCTCAATAGCTTAGCTAAGGAAGAGGAATTTAAAATCAACCATGAACCCTTACAATGTGTAAACGAATATGTATACCTGGGACAGTTAATAACAGGAACTCCTAACCATGAAAAAGAAATTGTCCGTAGAATAAGGATGGGCTGGAGCGCATTCGGAAGGAATTACGAAATCATGACTGGAAGCTTACCGCTCTCACTAAACCGAAAAGTATTCAATCACTGCATTCTCCCAGTACTAACGTACGGTGCAGAAACGTGGAGGATAACGAAAGAACTAGAGATGAAACTAAGGAGCACGCAACGTGCAATGGAAAGAAAAATGACAGGGGTAACGCTAAGAGATAAAAAACGAGCAGAATGGATCAGAGAACAGACAGGAGTAGCCGATATTATCTTATCAATTAAAAGAAAGAAGTGGACCTGGGCAGGACATGTCATGTGGAGGAAGGATAATAGGTGGACAGTAAGAGCGACGGAATGGATACCACGAGAGGGAAAACGCAACAGAGGTAGGCAAAAGGTTAGATAGAGCGATGAAATTAAAAAGTTTGCGGGCATAAAGTGGAACCAACTCGCTCAGGATAGGGTGGATTGGAAATCGTTGGGAGAGGCCTTCGTCCGGCAGTGGACCTAAACAGGCTGATGATGATGATGATGATGATGATGATGATGATGATGACCACGGGGTAGAGCAGGCGGATCGAACCCGTATCCCCATGGTGCCAAGCATGCGCGCTACGACTCCACTGCAGGCTGATCCCACATGATTGTGGGTTGTGAAGACCTCCCTTGTAGCAAGGTGAGGAGCAATTCACATGTATTACTTACTTGCAATCAGAAGGCTGCTCCACATCGTAGGTATATACGAACGAGTTACTGTTATATGAATGTAAGCTCTGCGTAGCACGCGTTTTGCATCGACAAACGCGACAACAGACACCATAGTACTACTGTGCAGAAATGCCAACGAACCTAGTAAACCCGCGTTGTGCACTCAACTTCTCAATTTGCGCAAGCACATTGGTGATACTGGTAACATTTGGCTGAATGCGAAACAATTCGGCCAGGTCACTTCCTCGTTCACAACTTCGCATGACATTGGTTCCCACACTCTGTGGTATCTGCCGGATTTGTAAGCATTAGATGAGCGAAACTTTGTAGAACACGTCGATTAGAAGCGGACCTCAACTGGAGTTAACCCGAGTGCATTTTCGTGTTCTTAGCGTGTCTGTGCTCTTGCGCTCAACAGGCTGGCAGTTCACATTTTACCCCTTTCCTCGGAAGAATCATTTGAACATGAAAGGCGAATTGAAAACGAGAACGAGGTTATTACATAACAAAAATCCTGTTAAAAACCCTTGTCGGAGCTGTAACTAAAGGCCAGTGCAAAGTCCGACACGCAAAGCACAAGTCAATCATGGCATACAAAAGAAAAATGTGGTGAGAAAATATTGATGTAGGCACTGCTTGGATGCTCCTGTATACGTGTAAGGAAATATAAACTTATCTGCATAGAACGTAACCACAGAAAGAAGAAGAGGAGACGTCACGCAGAGACACGTCATCAGCCCATATATCCCTGAATTTATACTCAATAGCCTAGCTAAGGAACAGCAATTTATAATTAACAGTGAACCGTGAGAATGTGTAAACGAATACATATACCTAGGACAGTTACTAACAGGTGCACCTACCCACGAAAAGGAAATTCTGCGTAGAATAAGGATAGGCTGGAGCCCATTTGGAAGGCGTTACGAAATTATGACTGGAACTTGCCGCTCTCACTAAAGCGAAAAATATTTAATCGCTGCATTCTCCCAGTACTAACGTACGGTGCAGAAACGTGGAGGATAACGAAAAATCTAGAGATGAAACCAACGAGCACGCAACGTGCAATGGAAAGGAGAATGATACGGGTAACGATAAGAGATAAAAAACGAGCGGAATGGATCAGGGAACCGACAGGAGTAGCTGATATTATTATATCACTTAAACGAAAGAAATGGACCTGGGCAGGACATGTCATGAGGAGGAAAACTCATCATGCTTGGAAAACTCATCTCTACTTAGAGTTCAATCGAATGAATGTCACAATCACATCGCTTACACATGATTATAGTAAGTTTTTGTTCTCTTGTTTTACTTCCTAAGCCTTCGCAGTGTTTTGTTGGTTTATTTGTCAACTTATCTTGTATAGGTTACATGACTTTCGCTGGCGACATGTTCTTCCTTCCTTCCCCCCTTTTTTTTCTTCTTAGTAGTCACATCATTATGTACAACCATGCATAATGATTCATCAATGCAGATCTTTCGTTGTCTTTCTAGTTCCCGCGATATTTTGTCACATCCTGTCATGGTGAATTGAGTTCTAATGTGTTTTATTTCAAGCACAATTTCTTGTATTGGCTCATGTTGCTGCTGGACTTTGTGGGGGGCACGGAGCTTTGTCAAGCCGCAGTACGGCGGCTTTGTTTCCGTTACCCCCATATTTCACAATGAGAAATAAATTTGTTTGATTAAAAGAATTGGCAGACCCAACGCGCAGTGGAAATCAAGGAAATGCGAAGCACGCATCAGGAGCGTAAACTGGATCTCCATTTTTCTCTCGCAATATCGATTTTGGTACATATCAAGTTAACGAAAGAGATGCAAGAGCACCAAGACTAAGGCATGTAAACTATGCAGCTCACGACATGCATGTCATGATTTTCATGTTAGGACCTATCATTTATGATCGTCATGCTGTGATGTTGTGTCATACATATTTCTTATAGTACATCCCACTAATGAAACGGCCAGGAAAGCGCCAAGACCGTGGCATGTAAATCATGCCGCTCATGACATGCATATTATTTTAATGTTATGGCCTGTCATTTATGTTCGTCATGCAGTCATGTTGCGGCATACCACCTTTCGTATAGAGCCCATTAACGAAACGGCCAGGAGAGCACCAAAACTATGACATGTAAATCATGCCACTCATGACATGCATGTCAAGATTTTCAAGTTATGACCTGTCATTTATGTTCGTCATGCAGTCATGTTGCGCCATACCAATTTTAGCATACATCCCATTAACGAAACGGCCAGGAGAACGCCAAGACGGTCGCATGTAAATCATGCCGCTCATGACACGTATGTCACGATTTTCACTTTATGACCTGTAAGTTATGTTCGTCATGCAGTCATGTTGCATACTAGTTTTCATATACATCCCATTAACGAAACGGCCAGGAGAGCACAACGTCGTAGGTGGCTAGACAGATGGATAGATTCGCTCAAAGTCGCCGAAGTTCGCTGGAATGCTTTGCATTTAAAAAAAAAAGCAAGCGGGCGTCAGTGCCTCCCATCTCCAGGAGGCAACGCTTCTGGCGTTTAACTGCTGCTTCCCGCGCTCTCAACTCCAGGTCCGCTTGGCGTTTTAAGTGCGAATGCACTTTATAAGCGACCTGAATCCGCCGTCCCATAGCAACGGCGCGAGGAGCGGAGAGGAGCGTCTGTAGCAACGGCGCAGCGACGTCACACCCCACGTGACTGCGCGCGCTCCGCCTCCTCACCGCGGTTTGCGCGGGCGCACCGCTCTCCGCGGCGTGACGTCACGGCGCGCTGTGCAGCAGGCGCCTCCGCGCCGTGGCTGCGCGCGCCGTGACGTCTCTCGAGTTTCCGACCACGATCAACGGTGGCTTCATAGACTTGGCGTTCAGTAGGAACTGTACGGTCCGCGCCGTCTTGCCGGATCCGCTCACCGTACATTTCTCGGATCACAAAGCGCTGGTACTAACCGTGAGCTACAACGATAACACCAATAGGTGCTGATCTGTAGTGACGTGTGTAGAGTGTGTGTGTGTGTGTGACGTGCTCGGCGATGTGTGCATTTATGCATCTACGAAATTGCGAGGTGTAAATAAATAATACTTCGTGTATAAATGTGTGTGTGTGTACAATGCATCATGACAACACTTTAAATTCATTAATTACACTTTAATCATAACTTTACTCCCCCTCATAGCATCACCCCGTGCATTCGCACTTAACCATGTTCACCCTCGGGGAAATGCTTTCTTTTTTGGGGTTTAGCAGCAGCTTCTCGAGCTCATAACTCGGGGTGTGCCTGATGCTTTTGTCGTATAGCTGCTGCCCGTTGAGCTGTCTGCTCCGGAGTCCCTAGCCATCGGCGTCGACGCTGCCTTGCGCGGAAAAAAGCGCGTTCGCGTTCGATCCGATCAATGGCAAAATGATCGGTGTGGAGAGCGATTAACCTATTTAGAGTGACTGTATATGCTACCGCAGGTAGCGGTAGCATATATATATATATATATATATATATATATATATATATATATATATATATATATATATATATATATATATATATATATTTCGATCTTCACAGGAACCGGAAATTAACTTGTCTCATCCTAAAACCATATCAACTGTATAAACACTGCATCTGCATGGGGAGAGTGGGGCTGTGTAGGCGAGATTTCACTGTACAGTGTAGATGGCCAACACTGTGAGCAGGAATTCTACGAGCACTCTGCATTCGCACCATCAAAGCTGTCCACGATTGGGGAATAAGTAAGTGCCGCCACACATCTTTTCTTCTGTCATTCACCACTAAAACCTGCGTGGCTGACCGGCTTGGCAGTAGTTCCACCTTTTCCTTCACTGCATACATGGTGTGATGCACTGACTGCTAAGGATATTTGGATATTCTGTACCCTTGGCCTTGATCGATGAACTCTAAATCCGCTTCATGTACACAGCGCCATCCAGATTTTTTAGTCCAACGCCGCCTGGCGTATTCTTTGCATCATGTATTGAGCTGTCATATACTTGATTGATGCACACATAACGCCTGTTTTACATAGATGGTTTCTTGTTTTTTGTTGTGCGAGTGTTCAATTTCGGTTTCGGTTTTGTGTATCGTGACGGACGCTGATAAGGCTAGGTCCAAAGGAGCTTTGCCCATAAATGAAATGTATGTAGTCTAATGTAGCGATGGATTACTGTAACCTTTAATTGCATTTTCAAGCTCTAACCACCTCCGGCATCAGGGTATATATATATATATATATATATATATATATATATATATATATATATATATATATATATATATATATATATAAGAAACGAATTGCGCACTTGCGAAAATCACACGTTTATTGTTCAACGTTGCGGCCGTGGCAGGGCCTTCGTCAGAATATATATATATATATATATATATATATATATATATATATATATATATATATTGTTGCACGCATACTCGACGATGAGTACGATTGATGGCAGTGCTCGTGGAGCTGAAGTGTAAAAGGAGAAAACGACGACGTTGGCATCAACTACCAGAAGGCTTTTGTTGAGTTCTGTTTCGCGGCCTCAATAAAGAAGGACTCCATCACCGTTTCCCTGTTCAGTGCATCGAGCCCTCCCGCTTACTCGTATCAGAGTGGTGGAGGTGCTTAGTAAACGCCCACAACAACGGAACTGCCAACGCTAGAGCTTCGTCGAAGCCGTCGACTTGCTGCACTTCCGCCATCTCCCATTGCCATCGATATGCCTGACGAAACCGTTCCGAGGGTAGCGCCCAGCGGTGCTATGCAGTATTATCGAATTCCGCCGACCTTCGGTGGAAAGGCTGGAGAAGACGTTGACGAATGGCTCGTACACTACAAGCGAGTGAGCAAGTCCAACGGCTGGGATCCTGCCGCTCAGCTCGCCAACGTGGTGTTCGCGCTGATCGATACTGCACTGGTGTGGTACAAAAACCACGAGGACACACTCACAACGTGGGACATTTTTTTAACGAGATCAAGGCCTGCTTCGGGGACCCAGTTGCCAAGGAGAAGCGAGTCGAGCAAACGCTTTCGCAACGGGCGCAGCTGCCAGGTGAGACACACACGACGTACCTTGAAGATATGCTGAAGCTCTGTAAGATGGTTAACACTAGATTAACGGAGGAAGACAAGGTTGGGCACTTGTTGAAAGGAGTGGCTGAAGACGTTTATCATTTCCTCATCGGGATTCTGTATCTGACGTAATTCGACATTGCAGAACCTTTGAGTCGCTAAAGATGCGTCGCCATTACGCCGAAGTTCGGGCGCCTCGCCAACGTTACGACGGTCGATAGTGTGGACACGAGCGCTTGCTTAGATTTTGCCTCAACTATCCGGCAGATTATCCGTGAGGAACTTTCTCGCCGTGAAGAGCCGTCATGCTTGCCACCTGAGAGGCATGAACCATACCCGCCACGTGAGCCAACGGAAGCGCCAGTTTCGGCTTCCTGGCATCCAACTGTTAGCGCAGCGACCGTTGAACACCGAGCAACACCAGGGTCAACGATGACGACACGCTATCCAGTTTCGCTCTCTGGACTCAGCGTCCGCACTCTCGACTGCCGGTTCCTCACTACGATCTGCGTGAAGAGACCATTCACTACGCCACAGAAGACGAATTTGGGTTCACTGAAGAGCAACCAAGGCGGCCTCTTCCGGTGTGCTACTCCTGCAATGTCACGGGCCATATATCCATATTTTTTCCCCAAAAGCCACTTTTCTTCACGGCTGTGCCTGTCGATATTATTTTTGTACATGACTAATCTCTACAAGACAACAAAAAGTTTGTTAAGAGATCAGAATTAGTCACAAAATATAATATCGTGTACATGTGCGACGGATGCATGAAACAATATAAGGGTGAAGTACTAGCGTATTTGCCGCAACAATACCCACCGCCAGCACTCTATATGATCTTGTACAGCAAAGGATGTGTATCAGATCATGTTGCTCGGATTAAAATGGGGTTCGTGCCATCTCATCCCGAGCGGTATATTGAGATGCTATTTTCGACATACTCCAACAAACAGCCTCGGCTGAGTGGATATCGGCAATTACCAGTCAGCTAAATGTAATGTTGTGAAAAAGAAATGCATCTATACCGGAAGCATTGTTGTCACTCCGGTTCACAATGCCGGCAGCTGGAAAATTTTCACTGTAATCAATTGTATGGCCTAACTTTGACTTAGTTTGACGCATATTTGAGGTTTAAATGGATGGTAAAATTAATTCCTATAAGGTTTATATGACGAAAACAAATAAAGCTGCAGAGACCACATCCGCATCGAGGTATTGCCTTGCAGCGGCAACATTCTTTCAGAGTGGCTAGAGGGCAGCATTATTGATGGTGTCCCGTTTTTTTTATGACGATTTCCACATTCATGTGTCCTGCGAACAGACATTTTTTTTTGCCTACTAGTGCTATAATACTCACTCGAAGCAAAGTCAGTTCTCTAAATTAGAAAAAGAAGGCGTAATAAATAAGGCTAGAGAGGTAGAATAGCAAATATGTATGAGCAAACAACAAGAATAAGAACAACAACAAAAAGAAGGAAGAAAACAGACAAGTGCAGTAGTGCGTAAGTGCCCTTGCTCTTCCTTAGGTAAAATTTTAGCTTGTGCCAGTTAAGGCATCCGGCTAATGCAGCATCCGGAAACATGTTCGCAATAAATCAGCCGAAAGTAATGGTTTTTACTCCCAGTAGATTGTATCTTCATTTTCCATCACTTCCAAGACCCCACGCTCGTACTTTCGAAACGGCGTTCTCCTAACTTGCTTCAAAGCAGAGTTATACTAATCTTTTACGGACTCAAAGGGGACGCCCTTCTCCCCTCTACCTGTATTTAAGGAGGGCTGCGGGTTCGAGTCCAACTGGTTCTATAATTGGACATCGAAATGTAGGTTCTGCTCAAATCTAAAATATTACAACCTCCCTTTACCACGGAGCACTGCCACTCAACAGGGACTTCTTAAACTCAGAAAGATCGCTTAATTGAGTATTACGTGCAAGCGTACGACTTATTTCAATACCAAACACACTTTTCTGTCTATAGCGGAGCTACAAGGGCTTACGTGGGCACTTTCGTGGTGCTCCAGCTGGTAAGTGGTCTGTCAAT
This sequence comes from Hyalomma asiaticum, assembly GCA_013339685.2. Classification (NCBI taxonomy): domain Eukaryota; kingdom Metazoa; phylum Arthropoda; class Arachnida; order Ixodida; family Ixodidae; genus Hyalomma; species Hyalomma asiaticum. The sequence goes on from CM023482.1 coordinate 29,043,945, forward strand.
CAATTTTCTTAGTCAACGGAAGCAAATATAAGCACCAAGTCCGGACACAATCCAGACAAGCTCTAAGTGGTGATTTATTTAATTTTATTCCTTTAATTCCAACGGGTATCTAGGACCTTAAAAGCAAACCAACCTCAATCAACTTAATCATCCCATACAACTCTTGTCAAGAACCGAAGTCCGCCCTTTATAAGGGTTGCATTTAATTCTTACTCTGGTGTCACGATTCTAACTCGGCGCACGTGACCCTTTAATTATTGATATATATTCATTGCCCTTTATAACCAAACATTTTTGAAGTTCTCTTGATCAGTTCAGTCACATGAAAACGTAGGTGAGAACCCAGATCTACTGCGTGTATTTACTCCTGGACTTCTCCTACTCTTACCTGATGGTTATGAGAGGTTAGTTTTGTTGTTGTTGTTGTTCTTCCAGAGGTTACACAAGTTTTGACATCGGAACGTCCTTTGTGTGTTCCCCGTACTGTTTTGGATCAAAATCAGGATTAGTAATAGCGCTTTTGTTCCGATGTTTACGTTAGATGCAAAAGCGCCCTGTGTTTCAGCTGGAAGCCTGATTCAATAGGTGCTTCTCTACCTATGGCAGCACAGTTGGTTAAGTGCAAACTCTGGTAGTGCTGTGCTTTTATAAAGCAACGATATTTTAAAATTACACCTGGTATAGCTCTTGTAACAAGCCAACCTCCCAAGATGAAAGCGAACAGTGTGCGGGCTATAAACGTGATGCTAAGTGGAGTGTCTTACGTTTAACAGAAAATACCACTTTCTCTCGTGCATATTTCATCGGAAATTCAAATATACCGTTTATTTCACAACGACGTTCACAAGCACAACTGCAGCAGCAACGTAACACACACAGCCTCTTAGAAGCACATGGCACCGCAAGAGCGCGCGAGATCCTCACACCAGATCTGAAAGCAATACAAAGAGCAACTTCGAGCTGAAAATGGTAACAGCCTATTTATAAATATATCGCAAAACAAGCAAATGAAGCTTCCGCAGTGGAGCGTACAAAGGAGTGTTTTTAAATTGAGCTACACATGTGCACACACATAGGTTTCACAGTAATCTGAGAGCAAGCGTGCCGCATAAGCCTAAGCGTGTGACTTGCAATTAAAATGCCTTCAACCCGACAATTCATTCTCATGAACACTTGAGCCATTTGCGCTCTAACATACTCATCGGCGGGACTACGCTATGCATGAGTTATCGCTCTTTTGGCAAAATAATTTATTTCTATTTCCCTAAATAAAATAGCAGCGTTCTTAGATTGACCATGGCAGCTGGATTCCGCCGGCCCCAACTGGCTTCGGTGCGAATGCTGGCACGGGTGCAGAGGCCGACTTGGCGACTGGGCACGACGATCGGGTTGGCGTTAAAGACGGCGTCGCCAGTCTGGCCAGGTGCCGTTCCTGGTTCGTTGGTGTCCACGGTGGCCCGGTATCCGTTCAGGTCAGCCACGTACTCGACGCGCCTGAAAAGACCTGCAGCGTCTTTGTAACCGTAAGAACCCTTCTTGGCGTTGCTGGCATCGCCTTGCTCTTTGTGGAAGAGCTGTGTTCCGTACTCGTCGATGTTCTCGAAACCGAAGCTGTACGGCTGTGGTGGCTGCAGTTGTTCCCATACAAGAGAGAAAACAAATGTGCATTTATTCGACTAAAAATAAGTACGAAAAAGAAGAAGGAATTCGCAGAGATGAGCAAGACTACATGGTCATTTCTTATTTCAGACTTCTCAGCCATGTAGGCATGAACAAAAAGATAATGAGCACATAGGTAAAACAACAATGACGTTATGACGTCGCCGCATGACGTCATTAAATGATCCTCAGCTGAGACGAGCCTATTGAAAGATGGTCCTAGCGCTGACAAATAGCTCAACGGCGCTAAAAGGATCATTAAGGATCGAATCGACCAATTCTCTCCGTGTCAATGATATCACTTCCATTATTATAAAGAGGCCGCCATCTTGTAGTTTGTTCGTAATTCGGGAGTTTCCACCTATTAAGTAAAAGCTTAGCTTTCGTTTCATCCCTTAATGGGTATACAATGACTTGACGTCGTGCGCTTTCACGTTTTTCTTGACCTCACATGGCAAGCAGCGAGTTTAACAAGATGCAAAATTTCTTACCTGTTCCTAGGAATAATGACTAGGAAGAGTACTCATCAAAAATAATCATTATTAATTCAGTTTATTCTCTATCGTCCCACATAAAAATTCGCATGCAGTGAATACACGATGGGGTATTTGAGCGAGTTTCGTTCCATCGCCTAGCATAATGACGCTATTGACGTGACCTTCAGCCAATTATAAAAAGATAGCGGCGCAATGCAAACAGTACTTACGTCAACAGGATCTTGAGCACAGGCACAGAGAATGAGGGAGAGGGCTAGAAACTGCAATTAAGTAGAAATAGATGCACATCATTACCGCTGACTGGCTATACAACAGAAAGGACATAAATTGGTTCTTAATTCAGTAAACTCAAAGATTGGGTGGTTTGACAACCGAGCCTTGTGTACTGTTTGTAGAAAGTGTATTTGAAACTGCGTCTTCATGCGTAAGAGTATGGACGTACATAATTTTTTTAATGGTGAATTCTGTGAACAATTTAATGCGCATTTTTGCTGAAACCAATTAATGTTTCTCGAATGCGTGCAGAGGTTCAAATATATGACATTCTGATTTTACTCATAGAACAGGGTGAAATGTGCGTGGGATTTTTTGCAGCATGAAACGCAATGATTTTGGGAAGCTGATCTGCATGAAAAATAATATTCTCGGTAATATAGCGAAAATAAAAATGTTACTGCAGCTGTCTCATGAGCTAATCTTTCGGGGGATCCATATGGTTGCTAGACACGCTACGCGAAGCAGGAAGGCAGGATATGGATTACAAAAAAATATTGAAATGTCATTTTTCAAATACCAACTGAAGCAGCATTTCAATTTGGAAATGCCATGATATCTGGTCGTGGGCTTCATTAATACTCTTTTCTATATATTGCATAACAGACGTCTTAAGTTCAGCGTCCTTGTAGATGATAAACACATTGGTGCCATTGCTCAATCTTCTAGATTTCATGCGTTGCAGTTTCCCCTAGTGTCATATTATCGCTACCTGTCCCTTGTTTCACACACCTTGAAGGCACTTAATCGGAGCGCTGCGTATTGAAAGCGCCATGTTTCATTTCACTATTAAACATATTTGTTTCATCGCAAATCTCATCACCGCAATGAAGGATGCCCGTGTCGCCCCTGCGCTTTGTACGGTATCCAAGCCGACGCAGCTTTCAGTGATTCGATGGAACTCCGCTCACCTTGACGAAAAGTGCGGCGGCGGCGGCGGTGGCAGGACAGGTCTGCGTTGAGGCGGGCATTTCTGCAGTGAGGTCGTCGCGTCCTCTCTTCCGGCCAACACCAACTTCGTGCAATGCGGTGCAATGTGTGTGTGAGTGTGTGCCTCGGCAGTTTTGTGGCCGACGCTTTTATACGGCGGAGGCCTCATATGGCGCGCCACGTACTTTTTTGTCGACGTCGTCCCACTTCAAGAAGGGAGCGTGGCGCTTTACTTTCTTTTGGTCTCATCGCCATTCTTCATTTTTTCCCACTTTCCGGCGCTGTGAAAAGCGCTGATTTTCATTCTTGTTTCACTCGCCTCGTAAGCATCGCCGACGGTCTTTTCTCCCTCCGGAACTTCTGTCATTCCTTGGCTCAGTTTCTCCTCTGTAGCTTTTCAATTTGCATTCTTCCGCGTGGAAAGCGAGAACGCCCAGTGCCCACAATGCCGAGATGCGCTCCAGAATGAAGAGTAACACTTCGGTCGAGAGAAAAAGAAAGACATATGTGGGTTTACGTCGTTGTCTATTCTTCCCCTCGTAGTCACCGCCGCGACAGTCAGAGGTCACGTGACGGAAGCGCTGCGCTATGCGACGCCTATTGTGCCAGGACGACGCGCTCCAGCAATGCGCGCTTTACTCTGGCGCCACAAATACACATTGCAAGCGCTGATCGTTCTAACTAGGCGGCAAGCTCGTAGATTTGGAAGCGTGATGATGATCAATGAAATTTTCTGAACATTTAGGTACTTTTTAAGCCGTATTGTTGTTTCGGTAGCCACTCATGTGTGAACTTTCGCAGAACAATCAATTCGCGCCCACCTCTAGATCGAGTTTCTGCAGGGTCATGAACAGCTCATCGATGGAACCTTCATTTTCTCGACAAACTATAATATCCTATCTCGCGTATTTGTTTCAAACACGCAGACATCGGATGGCTGAAGAGGGGAGCAAGAAGCGTAGTGGCTTGGCTGTACAGAGCTCAAATATTCCCTATTTTTCCCGTCGGGCAATAGCATCGAAACACACGGCTCAGCGCAGTTACATACCTACATGACGTAACAACAGAGTTGGCTTAGTAGCGCGAGCTTTCTGGGTAATCTCGCCTTAAAGGGTAATTATGCTTTCGTAACCAGGTTGAAGGTTATCAAAACGATGAAGTTACGCAAAAAATAAACTGTCAGCCCTTTTAGAAATATCGCCACATGTGACAATGGCCTGTAATTTGTCAGGTCGTTTTTGGAGCCTTCTATATGCTTCAAAAGACATTTAGCATTCTTCCTCTATGATGGAAACACTTCATAACTTACAGAATTAGGCAGCCACTCCCTGCGCTGAAAATGGAGGAAACCGAACCTTGGCGTGTGCGTGCTTGACCTTCTACCATTATTAATATTCAATTATTTATAAATATTTCAGTTCATTTCTTCTTTCCCGGTGCGCTTTCATCGTTGGTTACTGAAAGTCCTATCAATGTGGTAGAGAATCCACCGTTAATATGGTTCAGACATGTCCACATCTTGGCACCGTGGGTGCACAATCGACTCGTTAAGACAGTCGCCTTTGGAAGATTGATGCCCGGGTGCAAACCCCGACACTGGTAACAACCCAGACGCTGGTAACAATGGGTTTCCTTTCTCCCCCACTTCACAGAGGTCGCCAGGAGGTTCCACGTCAATGAGCGCAACAGGTCTCGCGTGCGCAAATACCATCGAGAGAGAAAAAAGATTCCCGTGTTCCCTTCTCTCCTGATGACGTTAGCTTACACGCGATCACGCGAACCATTACTACCTACACAGGACTGGCATGCAAGCTTCATTTGAGAAGCGTTAATAGCTAAAATACGGTTGATTTCAACGATGGACTAATCATACGTTTCCGTTTTGTGGATGTACGGGTTGATACATTTGGTTGCTCTATTCTAGGCTCATGCATCAAGGAATCCATACTTGTAACATTTCTCTGGTGTCGGCCACCGCTTTTCATGGAGTACAATTAAGGCAAAAAAAGTGGACAGGTAAAAATTAAATCAAATCAAATTATATGAGTGTGTTTACTCAACCAATTTATACAAAAGAGTTGCTACAAAAAACGTTTCGACCATCAGCCTGTGGGGCTAGTTATCATGCTCGGTAAGCGGAAAATTATTTTTCTAACAAAGCCCACTAACATTTCCAATAGACTTGCAGCATGAGCACGCATGGTGAACTTCAGTGGGCTTACAAGTCGAAGTGGCTTGAAAGCGTTGATGGACATCCATTGCCTAACAATTAACCATTGGTGACATTGTGTCCTTAATAATTATGCCAGTGAAGACGTTCTCTCGTGATCCAGTGAATGCTCTCTTCATTGATGCAGTCCCTCCCTCTACTAAATTCAGTAAAAAGAGCCTCTCAGCTGAGCTAGAAAAATGGAGCCTCTGCTTTAAATGCGACAAGCACCGACTCCAAAAAATAAAGTACCGTGAGAAACCCATGAGGTTTTTCTAATGAGTAGAGGTTCTTCTAAGGACTCCCTTAGAAACGTGGCACCGTGAGCATCTGGTAAAGCCTTTGTTGGTCGCCTCTTATCCACCAGAGCCTTGGCTAAATAGGCGAGCGTGTCGGAAGCGGAGAATTGCTGGCGCCAGAGGCCCAGTGTAAACTAGGCTACAAGCGTTCTTCTGGCCTAGCGCGTGGCAGAACGAAATTCACAGTCGCTTGCCAGGACACCCACCCTTGCTCGAAGTTGGCGGCATTGAGCCGCCAGACCCCAAATTACGTCGCCCCCTAACTTTTCTTTTTTACGAGGAGCATATTCACTCCACGTAAGAGCCACTAAGAAATCTGTGGTGACGACCAACTTTTCTTGTGTTTGGGACCATTTAATAACACTGACTGCTAGTAAATTTTCCAGAAGTTCCGAGGTCGTTGGAGAGAGAAAGAGAGAAAAACCCATTAATTAAATGCCGGAGATGCTCTCTGGCTACGGGCCTCATATTATATTCCCGGCTTTGCGTGATGATTATGATATACAAACGGCTAAATATATTTTCCAGACCAAATTCCGCAACATATGTTTCTCCCACAACGAGAACTCGAAAATCAGCTGCAACGGACAGAAAAAAAAAGCTTCTTGCAAAAATACTTCACGAGAGATAATTATATACTGGTGTAGTTGCCCGCAATTTTTAGAATGGAATCGGAGAGGGTGGACAGCTATCTCTGGGACGTTTGGCGCGGAATCTCCCGCGACGTACTGTCACAGGAAGTTTGAAAGTGCTAAACTAACCACGCGCATGCGCTCGGTCGCGTATTACCGTTTCTAATTCCGCGTACTCTGAACCTCTGAAAGGTCGCAAGCACTGCACCTAATATCGTGAAAATACATTATACTGGCCGCAAATAACTTGCCTATATTGAAACACATTGCATTCAGAGCAACGGAAAACGCATTTCTCATGTTCACTCATATAAAGAGTAGCCCTTGTTCATCAGTGTGATATATTGAAATTGTGCCCTGCCACGGTGGTGCAGTGGCTAAGGTACTCGGCTGCTGATCCGAGGGTCGCGGGATCAAATCCCGGCCGCGGCTGGTGCATTTCGATGGAGGTGAAATGTTGAGGCCCGTGTGTTGCGCGATGTCAGTGCAGGTTAAAGAACCCCAGGTGGTCGAAATTTCCGGAGCCCTCCACTATGGCGTGTCTCATAATCAGAGCTGGTTTTGGGACGTTAAACTCCACAAAACAACATATATTGAAATTGTAGAGCGCGATCTGTCGACTTCTTTGTAAGGGTCAGCAGCCATGCTTTCAGGGCGCCGGAAGAGCACCGAGAAGACGACCAGGAGACCACCAATACGTAGGGGGCTTGATAGATAGATAGATAGATAGATAGATAGATAGATAGATAGATAGATAGATAGATAGATAGATAGATAGATAGATAGATAGATAGATAGATACGGTCAAGGTGACTTTAGTTCGGCAAGATATGCTTGGCATTCAATATAACACTGCTGTTAACAAAAAGGCTAATATCAGAAGACGTGAAGTGTGAAGGGTCAATAATGTATATTAAGAAGATGAATGGAATCTATAAATGAGTTCATGGATCTTCCAGGATAAGGGCGCTTACTAGAGCATTTCTTGCCTTTGTGCGTTCCTAATACCATCCTTACCGCTTGGGACATAAGTTCAGGCGGTAGTCCAAAATCAGGATGTCATGGATAGAAAATCATCGAGTAATACTGCATAAGGAAGGTCATTTCATGTTCTGGTGAGGCAGCTGGTGCCTCACTGAAATTCATTGGGCCTTCGTAATTTTGCTAAGCTACAATAAGTATAGTCGAATTGGATCTGGGTAACATCTACATGGACAGTCTTGCTTCATCTGGGAGCTAGCTGAAGTTTCTCACGTCCTTCCGTTTCTCGGATAGTCCTCGAATGCAGAGAATTCTAGCGAAGCGAAAAATACAGCATCGTGTTATGGTAGTAGGGTCTGGTTGTGCCAGAGTTACCAATATTGCACTTCAGTAGAACGTTCTGGTGGGCTAGTTGGTTCATAGATTTCTAGAAGATTTTCTAAAACTGTGCGAGAAGACGGGACAGTAGGACGAAATGCTTGACTCTTTCGTATTTCTTTCTACTGTCCCCGTATTCTTGCGCAGTTTTTAAAAAGAATCTTCTAAAAAACAATATCGCACGCGTACTCTACCGTATGACTCATACCAGGGGTGCTGTGCAGAGTACCTCTAATTTCTCGGCCGATGAAGTTTTACCGGAGGTCCATGAGACAGTGCTCACTGAAGGAACGTGGTGTGGAAAGCTTCATCCAAGTAAATACGGCGATGAAGCCAACTGTATCAGGCAGACGCAATTGCCCGCACGCAGCCTTCTCGCTTAAAATGCAAGAATTTTGCCTCTTTCGATTTGAAATGAGCATAATATACAAGGAATATGGCCTCTCCAGCCCTTGCTCATCAAGAAATTAATTCCCTTATTCCTCGCATGGTAAATCATGCGTTTGTGATGAAGACTGGTCTTAACGTTCTTTTCCAAATAAACGAATAAGGGCAGAGACTTGTTAGCCTAGTCTATCACTTTCTTTTAATATTATGGTACATATGTAGCCACTTACCTGAAAATAAATCATTTGCAAGGCATTTGGGGTGGTCTCCGTGTGTGCTCTTCTTTCCTGTGAAAATATAGCACTGTTTTACCCTTCTTATGCTTCCTAAATACAAAAAAAGACAAGGAAACCGTAATATAAAGCGTAGGCATTCGTCCAACCTCTCGTGGAACCACCCTGGAGTAATTTGTTTTTATCGGAATTTGTTACAGCGCTTGTTAGTGTGTACAGTCATTTGAACAGACAAGGTAATCACGACCAGAAGACACGGTTGCGCGTGCGGCTAGCAATTAGTGCGCGGAGATTGCTTCGGAGGCCGAAGTCCATAATAGTTTTTTCATCCTATATGTTGCGTCCGTACTCAGCTCACTTTCCACTTCGCCAGCATAAGGTATAGCATGTGCGCAGGCGAACATCGCATCGAAAGCCGTTAGTCAAAAGCCAGCGTTCAAATCGCCGGAACGAGGAGCATCACAGAGGAACCGTACATAATTAAAAACTAAGAAAGCAAGCTTTATGGCACCTTACGTGCTACTTCACGTAATTCAATGAAAGTCCCCACTAATTTCGCCTTCCCATCGAAACATATAGAACACGTGTAATGCCACCTAGCAGCTGCGGTTTCCATGAGTCGATACGAAAGGTTTCACAAATTTGCCCGTATCCTCTCGAGAAATTTAGTAGGCAGTCGAGTCGTGATCAGGTCAGGGTTGAGTTAAACCGCAGCACGTCTGTCCTGTTTGCAGGCGCCTACTATGAAGGTCATTCAACGGTTCTGACATGTTCGAAATATATGCGCTATCTAAAATTTCCGTTGATTAAAGACGGAATTCTGAGACGCACCTACCAATCTTCCTAACCATATGTCAGGAGCTGTCCATGCTTCCTTAACGAGAGCGATGAATGGACCAAGCATGTGCGTTCTGAAAGCTCCTTTTATCAATACTCGCCACGGGAAAAGCTTAGTTTCTTAGAGGAGCCCTGCAAAACTTTTTTCGCGGCGTTGCAGAGGAGAGAGAACGAGGCGCGCGCGCTCCGTCATTTTCATACCGCGGAACTACCGTGGCACACCCTCGGAGTATGCAGCTGTCGCACCACCTGTCGTTCACGCCGCTTCGTAGAGTTGGGGGATACCAGGATCGTCTTTCTTAACCCCCCACCGTATATAATGGATTCAAGGGTTCCCTTTGAAATGTTTATGCCTGTAGGCTGGAGGTTCTGGAACTTGTAGATGAGATAGGATTCCCTGTATTTTCTGTGAGTAGGCAAAGCGGCAGCAGGACTGCAACCATGCTTAACAGGCATGTGTTTCTTTCTTCTCGTGCAGTATTTCAGCATTTTGATCGGACAACTATCTTCGAGCTACATTCACCCTCTCGATGCCGACCCGGAAATGCTTCAAAGCAGCAATGAATCTGCCGGCCCAGAGACCTGTGATGCCAGTGATTTCAAGACACCGACGCATGAAGTTATCGACAGTTGCCACGCCGCCCTGCACGTGACGTCATGCGGTCCTGGCTACATATAACCAGTGCTGATGGACTGGTCTGGGCAAGTGGGCAAAGCGGCAGCAGGACTGCAACCGTGCTTAACAGGCATGGGTTTCTTCTCGTGCAGGTTAGTTACTTCTCCAATGTTAAAGGGACCGACAACCAATCTTTAAGGTACCTGTTTTCTTTATTCCAACGGAAAGCTTACCGTTCACAGTGTCTAGTCACGCAATGACAGCGGGGAAATTCGCTGTGAAATATTTTTTATGAGAATTTTTCGCCTATGGAGTCTTACATAAAACATATGTTGCAAACAGTGGCCGACAGCCGTCGGTTGTGTTTGCGCCAGGCTATGCCTCCACAGAGCACATGCGCGCTACGCCTGGGAGCCACTGAACGCATGCGCCGAGGTTAGAAACAGGTTTTCGGCTACCGCGAAGGCAGCGCCGCTTCTCGGCGTCGACTCCTTTTAGTGCGGAGAAAGCACATAGTAGGGCGGAGATGCGCTTTTATGTGCCGACTGCAACTTTGAGGCCGAGTTACGGGGGTATGCACAACAGAAGGCGACGTACGGCGATTCAAAGACTCCAAATAGCAGTACCAAGGTGTCGCCACCAGGCTACGCCACATTTCAGTTTGCCGCAATTTTTAAACTCAATTTAAAAATATAAATCCTCATCAAATCGCTAAAGTGGTGCTCGATTCCATCACTATAATTCGAGTTCCTTTGAAATGCACAAAGATCTGTACACACGTCCTGGCCAGTTGTCGGTCCCTTTAAATGTTTTCGAAGTAACGACGTTTGTCTCTTGCTGCTGTTATGCCAAAACAGTACGGAAAGTGTGCTTATGAATTATTTGTCGTTTTTTGTCAATCTACTTGTTCTGTGCGAAGACATAGAACAAAATCCAGGGCCTAATCACTCGCTTAACACTAACGCAGGCTCGGGTACCTAACCATGAACTTCATCTCGGCATCCTTGAAGGACAGAAAGAAATGATTCGCCGTATGGACGAATTCAGTGCTACGCAAGCTTCCCTGACTGCCACGCTAGATCAGTGCAAGACAAAGCTTGATTCGCTTGACCCGTCCCTTACCCGCTTATCGGCTACGATGTATTAGCGGTGGAGACTTTAGTGCATGGATTAGAAAAGAATGTTGTTACAATTGCAGATAAGCTTGATGAACTTGAAAATTGCAGACGAAGAAACAATATCATCATTCATGGGCTCGATAAGCCACAGGATGAAACTATGGAATCGCTTTTTAACACAGTACGCAAGGATTTCTTGCAAGATAAACTGAATATATCAATTAGCGGTACTGAAAGATGTCACAGGCTTGGATTCTAACAAACGTCGACTGGTTATTATTAAGCTTATTGAGTACCGCGGAAAGGTTTTGATCTTTAAAAACTGCACATAGTTCAAAGGGTCCAACCAGTACGTTACGGAAGATTTCTCCGATAAAGTGAGTACCGTTAAAAAAAAAATTACGTGAGACAGCCCCGCCAGCCAAAGAGCTCGCAAGGAACGCGTCAAGCTAATTTTTGATAAAGTATCAGTAAATGGAAAGCTTTACACGTGGAATGGCGAAAACGACGAGACAAAAGCCGTTCAAAAGCGAGTGCATTCGTGACAAGGAAAGGGTTCCTATCCACTGAAGCTCTTGAACATTAACTGCAAGAGCATTGTAAATAAAGCTGCAGATTCAGAATACCTGATTTCTGTGCACAATCCGGATGTAGTAGCACTTACTGACACCTGGCTTCAAGACGGGATATATGACAGTGAATTTGTGCCTCCCGGATTTGATGTTCATCGTCGCGATCGCAATAAAAGGACGGTGGCTTTGCGTTATTGTCCAAGGAAAAACAAAGTTGTGCGCATGAACGACCCAGCAGATATAGAAAGTTTATTCTGCAGGATTATCTGTGATCAACATTGCGTGATGGTTCGTGTTGCGTACAGACCCACCAGGTTCTCCATATAGAAATGCCAGAACATTTAAAACGTTACATTCAGAACAATACAAACAGCAATACCAAGATCGTCTTGTGTGGTGATTTCAATCTTCCGACTATTGATTGGTCTACCTTTCATTTGGTAACAGTGATGTCGCTAATGTCAAAGAGCTAATTGGCATTGCCTTTTGCTTTGACTTAAAACAATTAGTCAAAGAGCACACGCGCATATAAGGTAGCATTATGTCCGTCCTAGACCTTGTCTTTGTACGTAGCAACATTCCTGGCGAAATTCAGTGCGATGTAGTTAACGGCATTTCAGACCATAATGCAGTTAAATTCAGTTCCATTACACAAACAAGGCCAAGTAATGTAACTCGCGTGCCTGTCTATTCTTCTGCCGATGACACTAGAATTATAGATAGATTGGAAATATCTTTCGGTGAACTTCTTTAAAGTACAATAAACAATTCCGATAATGTAAACGCAAGGTGGTTAAAGTTCAAGAACACTGTGCATACTTGTATTCAGCTCTTCGTCCCGTCTAAGCTTAGGAAAACAAATGCGTCTAATCCGTGGATCACGAGAAATATTAATCACCTAAAAAGGAAAATCAACCGCCTTAAAAAGCAAAGGAAAGAATGTAGTACTGATACCATACGTGAGCCAGAGGCGGAGAACGACCACGCCATCGGCCAAGGGGGGCGACGAGGACAGACCACCAACATCTCGGGCAAGGCTTGACGACGAAGGCGGGCCGGCATCTCAGAAGGCATCGGGGAAGCAAGCGGCATCGTCTCAAGTGGTGAGTCCTCTGGTGTTCGTGTATCTCGAGAGTTACACTGCCTGGTAGTGTTATGGTGCCTAACCAGTGCTAGGAATTTGGCAGCGGTTCTTCGGGGGTGGTTCGACGCACGAGAGGACTAGACGCGAGTGGCATGTGTACATAGAGACTGCTCAACGTACTGCCGAGTGTGCGCGTCAGCGCAGTGTGGTGTGTGTGTGAGTGACGGCAGGAACTCGGAGTATCATTGTTATTTGTTTGTCTGTGCCATTGCCGAGTGATAGCAGTGTGCAGTGTAGCGACGCGGCGGATCGCTTGATAATGGCTATGCCATTGATGTATTGTGAACTTATTGTACGTGTGCCGCGCGGAGTTTTTTGCCTTTGTTTGTTTCTTTGTTGTTGTGAACGCCGGTCACGGCGGTTTATGTCGGTTCCGACGAACCTTTGTTGTTTGTAATTCGCGTAGCTGCATGAGAGCGCTAATAAACTTAAGAAGGGCGTGTAAAGGTCGTCCGAATGAGACGGAGATTACGGTATTCCGAGATGGTCGAGTATGCGCCGGAAAAGATGCACAGCCACGTGGTGGGCATGCGGGGCAGGAGGCGGCCATTGTTGGGATGCGTTGTACAGCTGGGAACAGGCCAGCTGGTAACTGCAAACCGCCTTGGCAGGTGTTTGGCAGCCCCAGGAAAGCCAGTAGGTCAGGCAGCATGTCCAGGTATGTCAGTAGTCGCCACCTGGCTAGGCTGGAGTTTGGCGTCCCCGCCCCCGCGGAGTGTCTCTGTGTAAAAGCACAACTGATCAAGGGGCAGCATACATGCCCACTTTATTGTTCACGGGTTGTCTTTTGTTGTCAGTGGGGTGTCTGACGTTCGGCGTTTGTGATTGGCTGTGAGGGATTCAGGGGTGGACCAACCAGGGTATATAAGGTGGCCCCTCTTCTCTGGCAGAGAGGTCGGAAGCACAGCCTGTAAAGTGTATATACTGTTCTCGTATATGAAATCACGTGTTTTTGTGAGCGGCTGGTCTCATCCTTTAAGGCAACGGTGGAAAGGTAGTAGGAAGGCTTCCACCCATCCTTCTTCACAGCAGCAACGCTAGCTGGAGGAGCTCGGCTCCAATATGAAGAAGAGAAGCAGGAAGGAGGAGAAGGGGGGAACTGAGGACAAGTTCACCACGACAAGGTCACCTTCTCTACCTTTTCCTTTCCTGGAAAACTTACTGGAAGAGTGGACATTCTATCGTGCAAATAACTTTTCAACTGATGCAAGTGAAACTTGACTTTATATGATGGACATAATCACTTTCCGTGCTCTTAAAGACATTAACATCATTTTGAATATGCTTGCAAGTCTTATATCTGGGACGGGAGCAAGTTATTACGCAGGCGGTGTGCTGAAGGTTTACATTGGCATGTTCTAACATATCCTTAATCCTTCTATTACAGCGGTGGGTGACCCCGTATTCCGGCAAACTTTTTTCTAAGGTGATTGTTGCTTGTTAGTATTGGATAGTATTTACGAAGGATATCGTTCAATTATTTGTTTATTATTTAACAATACTGCTGATCTCACAGGAAATCATAGCAGGGAGGGCATACATATGAAAGCAAAAGAAACACCATGGTACCTTTCACACATTGCCGAATCATAAATATACAGTACACGAGCATCCACTGATTAATAAAGTATTTAAAGATGAAGCGTTAGTAATAGATGAACTTAGTTGGTTCCATTCTCGTATTGTTCGAGGGAAGTATGAATACTTAAAGCAATTTGAGCTAAAGTGTAATCATGAAGTGTTTGGGACTGCCTATAACATGTTGATCTAGAGCGATGGAAAGAAATGTGCCTGGACGTGTCGATGTTTATGTCACAATTAATTGAAACAAAAGCTTTAGTCTAGCTATTTTTGTTCGGCTTTGCAGTGTTAACAGTCCAGCTTTCTTTAATAATTCAGTAGGAGAATATGCTCCCTTGTACTTATTATAAATGAACCTTAAAGGGGTCGTGAAACGTTTTCTGAACATTTCGTACTAAGAGCGCATTCGGGATCCTGACCCTCCAATCAACAATATGCATTGTTCCGTTGCACCGTGTGCGTTGATTTAGAGCGATAAAAAACGCGGCTTCGGTTTCGCTGCGCGCGTTCCCCTCAACTCTGCATATGACGTCATCTTAGTAGCCGTCATACCTCCGAGATTGACGCGCCCTCGGAGGCCATGGGAAAACAAACCGTGCTGCCGCTTTTCTTCCGAATGGTGGCACCGGACGGTTTCCAAGTACTTTCTTCCTTTCTAGCTTTCAAGTAAATCGATTCCTCTAGCGCGAACGCGAGTTCACTGTGCCTTTGAACTTAAAAGTATCTTAACTCAACGTCACCAAATAGTACCACGCCGGCCGGTAGTGTCGCATAGTCGTTTCGGGAGCGCAAGAAAGCTGAGATTTAACACGGGCGTTGTTAAATGTGCACTGAATATTTCGCCGAAATATTTCGGAATCGGCTTGTCGAATGCGTATTGAAGCAGTGAAAATTACAAACCGGCATCTCCAAATTCTTTTCACGACCCCTTTAAGCCTTCCCCTGCACCCCTTCCATTCTTGCGAGAAGTTCCTTCGCATACGGAAAGAAACAATATTGGGACACGCTAACACTGCTCTAAAAAGCATTTTGTAAGTCAGCCGTTTTGTATCTGGGGGCGCAAGATAAAAGCGCCTTCTTCAAAAGAATAGTCGCTTTAGTGCATTATATTGTTAATATACGTTTTCCATCGAAGATCATGCTTTAAAGTAACGCCTAAATATTTATGTTCTAATACCCGAGTGAGAGGTGCGTCGTTAATAACGTAAGTAAAATCAGATATTTGTTCTTTACTAGTTACTGTAATCGTTACAGATTTTTTGGCATTTAGAATCATCTGCCACACTTCACACCAAGAAAGGAGAGATTTTAGGGTGTTATTCAGTACATAGTGATCATCATCGGAATTAAGTTCATGGTACAAAATACGTTCGTTTGCGAATAGACGGATGCTGACATTTAGTCTGGAAGGGGAATCCTTTATATATATCAGAAATAAAACAGGACGTAGCACAGTGCCCTAAGGCACTCCGGATACAACAGGTGCTAAAGGAGAACCTTCGTTATGAACACGAACGAATTGTGAGCGGTCAGTGAGGTAGTTCTCCATCTAACAATAGAGCCTTCTCCTAATGTACAGTAGAGCTTCCTGGTTAGTTTTTAGGGGCGAAGCTCCTTAGGGTGTGGGTCGTTCCCTCCTCTGTAGTAGTATGTATGTAGTAGTATGTATGCAGCCACCTCGCGCCGCCGGGAGGCTCGCGCTCGCCTTCGGCGCGTGCCTCCGGGCGCGCGAGCTCTCTCACTCTTCCATCTGCTGTCTTTTGAGAGAGAGAGAGAGAGACCGAAGGGCGCGCGTTGACTATGGAAACGCTCTTTCTTCGATGAATGCGCTACCAGCTCGCAAAGAAGGAGAACGCGCCCTCACCCGCGAGAGACAAGCTTGACCAGGCAGCGTCTTCTAGCGAGTTTCTTGATTGAAAAATACCGACTGCTCGGGCTGGAGAACCGTTCACCGGCCACCCATATATATATATATATATATATATAGGCACTAGATCTTGACTTGCAATGAAGTGCCGGTGGGAGATTTCACTTGCGCGTAGTTGAACCATAAGGATTCGTAGAGTGCGCGTTAACTAAATTAATCCGGAACTCGGCACGGTCTACGATGAACTTCCGGAGCTTCGCCCACTCATCATCGTTCAGTCCGTGGATATGCGTGAATTTTTAGGGGCGAAGCTCCTTAGAGTGTGAGTTGTTCCCTCCTCCGTACATAGTATGTAGCCACCTGTAGTTTTATGAAGTGCTCACTTGATGGCGTGATGGCACTGCAGTGCTCGCTTCATTCAGATGTATGGGAATGCTTAGTATGGGAGTCTGTCTGTCTGTCTGTCTGTCTGTCTGTGCGAGCGCTGCGGTGCTGCTTAGCTAGTACGTGAATTGATCAACAGATGGCGCGGAGGTGCCCGCAGCGTGCTCTAGTGTGATAGGAGAGTGCCAGATGGCGACACACAGTGTTTGTCACGTCTTTGATGATGTACTGGGCAAGAGTCATGGAAGATTCACGGTTTCTACCGATGAACCCTCGGAGCTTCGCCCACTCATCGTCATTCACTCCATTGATATGCGTGGATTTTTTTGTGTTTGACACGCGATCGAAGGACTTGGAGTAGCCTAATAAAGTTAAGTCTGTTTTCTATAACCTAGACTTTGGGATCTGTCGAGAGTTAGTTCTAGCAGCTGTGTGACTGCTGAAAGACCGCGACGGAAGCCATGCTGATACAGAGAAAGAATAGATTTTTTCGAAGTACGTGTGTATATGTTCAAGTACTGCGTGTTCGAGAACTCTACATATGGTCGAAGTTAAGGAAATGGGCCTGAAATTGGATACCTCCGTTGTGCTGCCGCATTTGTGATTTTAGCGGTTTTCCACTCGACAGGAAGAGAACACGTCACTGATGATTTATTGAACATACGGCAAAGATATTTGGAATTCCACTCAGCATATCTCTTAAGGAACATATTAGGTATGTTACAAGGTCCGATTGCTTTCCTACTATCAACACGGAGCAAAAGATTTAACAGGCCTTGTTCTGCGATTGAGAGCGGCTCGATGGGCTTTCGTTCACACGGGACTATGTCTGGACGTTTTCCATCATCGATGATGAATATTGACTGAAGATATCTATTAAAAGAATTTGCGGTGTTGCTATTATTATAAAAGGCAGTGGCGGGGCCGTCATGGTCAGTAGGGTTAAGGTAACTCCAAAATTCGTGGTGTGATTATCAAAAAGTTTGGAAAAGTTGAAGAAAAGTAGTTTTTCTTAGCTTCCTTAATTTTTGATTTCATATTTTGTCATGTGGCGTTAAGCGCTTGTCTGTTTATCTATGTTGCGTTTGTAGCTTGGGGGTTTACGTAGCTTTCTTACTTTTCGTTTAGCTTGAATCATTTCGCGCGTTACCCATGGGTTTGTTTTCCTTGCTTTTTTCGTCATCATTGGCACGTAATTTCGAAGGCTGAAAAAGACATCCGTGTAGGTTTTCCACAAAGCGTCTACATCTATGGAAGCGTCCATAGAAAGCTTTTAAATGCAGCATATTTAAAGTTGAGATTGTCAATACTACTGACGTCATCAGCATTCGAAAAGAAAAAAAATTCTACACTTCTCAACGACAGGGGGCGTTGAGAAGTGTAAGAGGTGAGAAGTGATGCTTCGAAGCGCATCGGAGTACTTTGTTATGAACGCTGGCGGCTGGTTGGCCGGCGCTTTCGGGTCTCTTTTATTCTAGTGCTGCTGTCCTATCTAGTTTACAAGCGCCATTGTATGCCTTCGTGCGGGTGCTATCTTTCAGCTAAGGTCGCCTTTACACTGCTTAATTCATGAACGTAATCCGCGTCGTTGCCACGAATCCTTCTTATGCGCCTTGCCTGTGCGATAGGTATCCCTTGTTTGCAGTATCGCAGGTGATGACTATTATAACTGAGGTATTGCTGGCCATCCGTTGGCTATCCGTTGCCGTCCTGACGAAGACAAGTCCATTTGTCAAAACATTGGATCTAGCGACGTTCCCTCTTCTATATCGTATTCAGCGACCTTTCCATCGATCATTGTGTAAATGTGCATAAACATTTGCATTATATATTTTGTTTTGTGCAATATTGACTCTTCAGTCGCCACGGACACTGTACTGGAAGCGTAGGATTAAGAAGACCTAAAGACTACATAGAAAGACCTAGTGTATAGGAAAGAAGAAACATGGTTAACTCATGATTCGTTGTTAAGAATAACGGTGAGTTTTCTCAACACATTGGTGTGTGACACACTGTCAAAAACTTGAAAAATCTACATACACTGTGTAAATTTCGTCACGAGCATCGTGGGCATGAATGGCGTTTTGGATGAATTCACTGAGCCAGGTTGTGGTAATATATTCCCGCCGAAAACCGTGTTTAGCATCAAATGAAGTGTTATTAGACTCTTGAAGTTGATATATTTGTCAGCTATGTGCTCCAGTATTTTGCAAAAATGATATATGCTAGAGATGGGTCTGCAGTTCAGTAACGACAACTTATTCTCGGATTGGGCTAACCGAAGAATTTTAGTTGATTTCCAGATAAAAGGGCCAAGAGACATCGAGAGAGATTATTAACCCTTTCGGCCCTGGCGGTGTCATTTGACACCGCAAGAAAATGTTCGTTAAGGGGCCTTGAAAACAGAACTAGAACTGTCGATTTTAGTGACAGGATCACATTTAGGAATCCCTAATGTCATCGACATGATTATCTGCTGCGTCTTTCTATGCGGGCAGCAAGGAAGATGAAAATGCCGCCGCGAAACCCTTGCACGCGATGCGCCACGTGAGGTCTGAATTTGAAATGTTCTATCTCAATAAATATACGGATCCACGCAATCCAATTTTTATATGGTGTTTGCTATAACTGCCTTAGTGCACAGCTGCCAGAAGTTTTGTTATGGTTAGCGCGAATTTTTGGTAAAGTCTCGTTTTCCCTATGTGCGATTTTGACACCGTCAGGGCTCAACGGTTTCGAATGAAACCCATAGAGTTACGAGAAGCGCGCTGTTTTTTGTTCGCTGCGTCTGTTTTATCGCATGTATATCGTGCCAATAGTTTTGTTTCACAAACAACATGAAATTGAAAATATCTCCAGATAAGTCAATGTAGCCGCTAGCGCACTGCTTCAGAAGGTCGGTAAGGGAAATATGCTCGATGTAAAGGATAAACGCGATAAAGCTAATGAGGCCACGCGCCTTTGTTTGACCATCCCCGTGGCAGAAAGAGTGGGTGCTGATTATAAGCACGGTATTTGAATACCGTGGATGAAAAATATTTATTATACAGTCAGAGTTTTACTAGAGAATGTTTACGAATGTTCTAGTAGATTACAATGCGGTGATATGCGGCAAGGGCAACCGCCGTTTCAAAGGCGTGCAACAGGGAAGGAGGAATCTTTTTGATGTTTCCTTGCATCCATCCATGTACACTCGGCTTTATGAAACGTGGATACATACACACGTGCATTCATATGCCCATACGCGCTGGTTACCGCCCCCACCCCTTACCTGACCCCAGGTCTGGAACCATGGCTGGGACCCATGGTCCATTTGTGTCTGTAATTACCAAGGAGAAGCTTCACAGTGTTAAACGCGTGCACGTAGCAAATATGTGGCTCAAATAGGCCCTCGTACCACTATGGTCATATAGCACCAACGTGTATCATTTTACAACCTTTGAGCCCTGATGTACGATTTTGACACCATAGTGCTAACTCGCTCAATAGATTGCCCACATGATTCCTATTTGCAAGGGATGTTATTTAGCCTATAGACGCATGAAAAATCACGTGGGATAAATTCTGCACTGAAAATAGAAAATCCAGGGCTAAAAGGGTTAAAAAGAGTCACCGCCATATCCACGAAGTCAATGATGTTAGAGGAGCTGGCTCGGAGGTGACCGCGTAACCTGCGAATCCTCCGTACACATCTGTCTACCATCAAATACAGACGTGACAACGTCGTTATATATACATTATATACACAATGCTTATTAATGTACATTTGCATGCCCTATATACATTTTGTTGAATTATATATACATGTGGATGAACTATACACATTATATATATATAAGAGGTGTTCTTTTACAAAGTACAAGAAGAGAGTCCCTCGATGAGCTCGTGGACTCGTTTCCATTTAATTTGGTTGCTTTATAATGGGTGAACTCCCGCCGCGCTGCTGCCTTGGCTGGGTTGTTCTAAAGTCCCTAGATCTTTTTCCGCTTTTTCTAGGGACTTTAGGTTGTTCATGCTGCGAAGCGGTAACGAAGAGGGTTCACTGAGTGAGCTCCCGGCGAAGAGAGAAGGGCGCCAAACATGAGCGTCAAACGAAAGGCACTGCCCTCTAGCGTTCACCTATCTACCTAGCGCACGCGCCGAGAGTGGTGTGCGCCGATGGATGGATGTTAGCAGCGTCCACTTTATTTATAATGGGGCGGTAGCTCGCGGGCCACCAAACTGTGCCTTTATTTTTCCCGCTACAAGCATTTGTTTTCCCGAATCGCACATATTTTCACAACTAATTTTTCTCCTCGTCTGCCTATTTTGCCTATTATAGTTCCGCTGTGAAGTAACAATCTTGCCCTAAATACCTTGCGTTCCTCTTTGCTCCCTACTCTTGCACCACCAATACTCTAAGTGCCTTTTACTTATCTCTATCACCGACATGTTCACCTTTCCAGTGCGATCCCTGAAACCCACGGTCTCTTGCAGGGGAGTCTCCCCAGCTACAACTGGGGGGCATCTGCACATTCAGTCAAAATATGATCTGTCGTTTCCCTAGCTCTTCACCAGCACGTACATGTATAGTCTTGTTTGTGGATTTTCCCTCTGTAATTTCGGGTTTGAAGAATGTTCACTAGATGGCACGCCGGTTGGATGGATGGATGCTATGAGCGTCCCCTTTGTAACGGGACGGTGACATGTGCGCCACCAGGTTCGTAAAGAAATTTAAGAACCTTTCTATTTTCTTTCCCCGTCTGTCTTTAAGTTGTCCTCATGCCTTTTAAATCTACTTCAATGAAATCGATCATACTATAGCTCAAACATAAATTCATAGCCGAGTTCTCTGCCCCTTATGGCAGAAAGTCCTTATTTTTCCATAGAATTATTTTTGTGCGTTCTCCCTGTGTTTCTGCCACTAATATTCTCACCGTCTCTTACTTATTTCAAGGCTTCATGTAGGTAGTCCCCAAACGTACACCTGGGTGGATATTTCCGGATTCAATGAGAGCACGCACCGTCGTTTCCCTATGTTCCTCATGGCATGTGCATTTTTCTTCTTTACGGAATTTCATTTATACCTACGCGTTGTAAGGCAGCACGATCTAGCTTCAAACGGTAAAGCGCTTCCTCTTCAATTGTCATACAATGCCTCCCTCTTTATTTCGTTTTTGCCCTTGCGGTAGTTATTCAAAGTCAGTTTTTTTTTTCATCGCTGCCATCCAGTAGATCTTCTCCGCCTCTCTGACCTTTCCCTTTACGCTCTTTGTTGTCAGTTGTCTTAGAGCTGTATATTTACTGGTGAGCCTCCTAGTTCTTTTTCTCCACTGGGTGTCAACGTTCTTTCTATATAAATAACGGAACACCTTCACTGCCCACCTACTCTCTTTCATATTCCTAAGGCCCTCTTCAACCCTTCTTTTGCTCTGGGCTTCCCTTGCCTCAAAACTCGCCGATCCCATATCGCCCTTTACAGCCACATTTGACCTTTTCCCGTGAGCACTCAAGGCGAGGTGTCCCACAGTTCTTTGATTCACATCCATTCCTGATTGTATCTCTGGCCTCATGCACACCACTGAGTTCCCAAATGTAAGCCCCGGTACCATTACCCCTTTCCGCAGACCCCTAAGCACCTCGTACCTTTTGTATCCCCATAACGCTCTCTGCTTCATTATTGCTGCTTTCCTTTTTCTCTTTGCTGCCAAGGCTTTTTCGTGTACCTTCATGTATCTCTCACCCTCAATTACCCATACCCCAAGGTACTTGTATTCGCTTACTCTCGGTATTCATTGGCCCTGTATGGATACCGCCTGGTGGTTGGGGCCATTGAATACCATGTTACATACCATGTTACACTAAATCCTAGTCCTAGAGCCTCGCCTTCCTTTCCTCATATATTCACCAGCCGTTGCATATCATCTCGACTGTCCGCGAATAAAGCAATATCGTCAGCATAAAATAATTCTCACTAGATGGCGCGCCACCGCTGAAGGCGGCGCGCCAAGTGAGCATTCTTGATATCACCGCAGACAGCGTAGCTGCGCCTATGGCGGGACCAATGAGAACTAGTGTACCCGCCTCCGACAACGGACAATGCAGCAAGCTCCCAAAAGCAATTGTTGAATATCGAGTTGGCCAGACAGAGTACTTAATGAAGAACGTGCTGTCTATATCTTCAGGACTAGTCCTGAAGATATAGACAGCAAAAGATATCTTTTGCGGATCTCGTAAGAAATCAAATTGAGCACGCCCTGGTTTGAAACAACAATGCCCTTAATAGCACTATATGCCTGCTGTAGAAAGGAGGAACAACGGTGTTTTTGAATGTAAAGACAGATTTAGAATAACTAATGTGTTTGCAATCAGAGCAGTATCGTCTTGAAACTGTGTCTTTTATTAAATGCGAAGCATTTCTTAGCGAACTTCGGCGAGTTTGAGCGTATCTATCTATCTATCTATCTATCTATCTATCTATCTATCTATCTATCTATCTATCTATCTATCTATCTATCCTCCTAGGATTTTGTGCTCTCCTGGCGCTAATTGGATGTTTACGAAAATTGGTATGCCACAACATGACTACATGACGAACATAAATGACAGGTCATAACATGAAAATCATGACATGCATGTCATGAGCGGCATGATTTACATGCCACGGTTTTGGTGCTCTCCTGGTCGTTTCGTTAATGGGATGTATATGAAAATTGGTATGCCAGAACATGACTGTATGGACGAACATAAATGACAGATCATAGCATGAAAATCGTCACATGGATGTCATGAGCGACATGATTTACATGCCACGCGTTTCGTTAATGGGACGTATACGGAAATTGACATGCCACAAGATGACTGCATGACAATCATAAATGAGAGGTCATAACACAAAAATCATGATATGCATCTCATGAGTGACATGATTTACATGCGACGGTCTTGGTGCTCTCCTGGCCGTTTCGTTAATTGGATGTATAAGAAAATTGGTACGCCACATCATGACAGCATGATGAACATAAATTACAGGTCGTAACATGAAAAGCATGACACGCATGTCATGGGCGGTATGATTTACATGCCACACGTTTCGTTAATGTGATGTATACCAAAATTGCTATGGCACAACAAGGCAGCATTACAAACGTAAATGGCGAGTCATAACATTAGAATCATGACACGCGTGTCATGAGCAGCATGGTTTACATGCCATACTCTTGGTGCTCGTGCGGCCGTTTCGTTAATCGTATATATACGAAAATTGCTATGGCACAACACGACCGCATGACTATCATAACATGAAAATCATGACATGCATGTCATGATTTTCATGTTATATGTCATGACCGGCATGATTTACATGCCATGTTCCTGGCGCTATACTGGCGTTTCGTTATTGGGATATATGCGAAAATTGGTTTGGCACAACATGACTGCATGAGGATCATATATGACAGGTCATAACATGAAATCGTGACATGCATGCCATGAGCGGCATGATGTACATGCCATTCGTTTCGTTAATGGGATGTATACCAAAATTGCTGCGGCACAACACGACTGCATGACGAACGTAAATGACAGGTCATAACGTTGGAATCATGATATGCGTGTATGAGCGGCATGGTTTACACGCCACATTCATGGTGCTCTTGCGGCCGTTTCGTTAACTTCATATGTACCAAACTCGGTACAGCGAGACAACAATGCAAATCAATGTTACGTTCCTGATGCGCGCTTCGCATTTCCTTGATTTCCACTGCAAGTTGGTTCTGCCAATTTTTTTTTAGGGGCGAAGCTCCTTAGGGCGTGGGTCTGTCCATCCCATGGTGTTCGTTGTTGGTGATGTACGTAGCCACGTCTACTTTTATAAAAAAAAATTCCGAAAGTTTTGTCCTCTGCCTGGATTCGAACCCAGGCTCTCGGCGTGGCAGTGGAGCGTTCTACCACTGAGCTACGCCTGTTTTCTTTTTCTTTATTGCAGTACAAACACAAAACAGCGCAAACACAAAAATAACACTTAGAACCCGCCAGCGTCTATGAGGCTGGTTGTATATGCTTGTGAACTTTCAGATGTTTTAAGTTATCTATTATACGAATAAGTTCCTCATCAGCTTCATGGTTGAAAATTATCGCTAATAGACCTAAACAGGTATTATGTCTCCCGCGGAATCGCATTAACAAACGTAATGTTACGTTGAAAAATAGTAATACACCGCTACACGACGCGAAAATGGATTGTATAACGAGGTCGAGGCATCATTAGCAAGAACACAGAGCTGCGTGCTTTGTAGCTTTGAACCCATTACGGAGGCACTGGTAATTATGGCGTAGTGGGTACTTCCCTACTTGGCAAAATGATAAGTTATGGCGCAGGAGATACCTAACACTTCTACTTGCACTAGTTTCCTCAAGAGTTTAAAGTGGCCACTAAGAAAGTAGCTCCTCCTGCTTACGCTGTCACTGTCCTGCAGTTCCGCGCAGGCCTGGCTCTAGCACAGCATATCCCCCTTAAACGCGAGATCCCAGCGTACGAATACAGTGTTTCTCACGCCTTTACATGATGATCGACTGGGCGATTTACGCGAAAGATTCACGGTTTACCGATGATTCCCTCCGGAGCTTCGCCCACTCATCATCATTCACCCCGTGGATATTCTGTGATTTTTTCAACAGTAGCAGTGGTAGATTCTACTATTGCGTCCACGTTACTCGCGGTGACCACGTGGGGCCAAACGATAACTGCAGTACGCGCCGTGATACTGAACACTTTAGTGTGTGAGCCTGGCCTTTTTATAACGCTGTCTCAAAAAAAAACACGTGAGGGGACGTCACGCTACGAAGCGTACCGGCAGTGGTCTTAATTTAAAAAATGTCAGCACTGCCCACTCCTTCACATACAGATGCGCGGGTGGTACCTTGAATAGGCCTAAACCTGGTTCAAACACGTCACTGTAGTATCTGTAAATATTACCTCTAAGTTTACGCCTTCTCCTTTACTTGCTGAGCTTGGCAAGCAAAGAGCGGGAACTCCCAAGTTGCTTAGCTTCCTAATGAGGTCTAATCCGCATAAACACGGCCCTGATTGACGAAGCACTGTCACTGGCGCCGTAATGGCCTTGTCCCCGTAAGAAACAGGAAGGGTCAGCTTACCAACTACTTGCACTGGTCCCACGTAGCATGATAGCTTCAATGCTGATTTCTCCAGCGGCGGCCACCTAGCTCGATGCTGGTTGTAAGCATCCCAGTTTACACATACTGGTGAGCCGGTGTCAGTTGTTATGACGAGGTCTACATCATTCAGGTGAACTTGCGCCGTACTCGCCTGATGATCTTGCCCTCGGCGATGGGATTTTGTCGCAAAGAACACAACCTGCAAAGACAGTAGTAGGTCGTCCTGCGAATTTGGGCAGCCCGTAGTGGCAAATGTCTTCCGCTTCCACTTTCCTTTCGCGCGGCATACGGCTGCTAGGTGCCCTTTCTTTCCATAATGAAAATAGTTAGCATTCTTGAATGTACAGGTTCCTTTGCTTCAAAATGCTCCTGGCTTGAGCAGCAGCCGCACGGTTTCGACGATTCACTTCTGTCCTTGCTGTTTTTCCACGGGGACTTAAGGTGACGGTTTCACTCAGGCGGCTCACCAGACCGCTTTATGCACTTTTTGAGCGGCCGCGGCACCTTTTCAGCTTCGAGTACAAACCTGTTTTATCGGTAGTTTAAATGCTCGATGTCTGTAGATTTCACATACATACATTATAAATAATTATAAAGGCACAGTTTAGAGAAGGACGGACGTGAATCAGAGCTAATCACAAGGATTTCGATGGCGGTGCTCCCGTTGCGACGACATTGT